>VYYJ01001825.1:0-26695 GCA_021029165.1 Cyphoderus albinus
TTTGGAACATGCGCCACGCCTAAAGCTGCGTGGCAAATAGACACCTTTGGCCATTCACGCGAGCAGGTAATTTCGGATATAATCTTATATTGCTTATGAAATCAGCGACTCAGAATTGACACTTGTACTAATGGAATCGGGGTCTCAAGGCGTCTCTTTTTGCCCAAATGGGATTTGACGGTGTTTTTCTTGGAAGGATGGACTACCAATATAAGTCGTATAGATATCGCCAGCATGAGTTGGAAATGATATGGAATTCTAATCCCAGTATCGGTAAGAAAATTATAAAACCGAGATTGTTTTCGTCGTGGTAAGTAATGTTCTCCTAATATCAATGAATACTTTCTATTTCATAGGCAAGGAAGCATGGTTATTCACTGGGATCTTGTACAATTATTACCAGCCACCAATTGGATTCTGTTTTGATCAGATTTGCAAGGATGAGCCAATAAATGTAATAATAACGTAATATTCATGCTGACTGACACCAGTGACCAGACTGATTTGATTTGATTATAAAATGATTTTTGATATCATAACACAGGATGACCCTAAGCTCTCAAACTACAATGTGAAAGAGAAAGTTGAAAGCTTTATTAGAATTGCTAGGTCTTGGGCTTCTCCATACGACACAAAAAATACTTTAATGACGATGGGGTCCGACTTTCACTACATGAATGGTAAATTCTTAATGCTTGAAGAAATTGTTTTTACTCCAACAATGTATTTTCCTATCAAACTTAACTACTCATACTCGTATTAAATGATTTAAATGCTATAATTTTTAAAGCAAACATGTGGTACAAGAATTTGGACAAACTAATCAAGTAATTCAAAGTGAAATTTTACATATTTAGTACTGAATTGTTGGACGGTTGATTGCATTCAATAACTCTTTTGTATATTTTAGACACGTCAATAGTTACAACTTCTCCACCAATTCAGACCCCGTTCATCTCTTTTATTCCACGCCTACGTGCTACCTCCAAGCAGTACATGATGTGAAGAAACCACTGCCAATTAAAAACAGTGATTTCTTTCCATATTCAAATGACCCCTACGGATTTTGGAGCGGCTACTTTACCTCACGACCAACCTTTAAGTATTACATCCACAATGCTAACAACTTTCTCCAAGCTTGTAAGCAGGTCGCCGTTGGAACAAACGAGGGAAAAGCAAATGCTGAAACTATTGAAAAAGTTTTCGAGCTCTCAGAACCAGTCGCGATTGTTCAACATCACGATGCCATCACCGGTACAGCTACGCAGGTCGTAACTGATGATTATTCATACAGACTTGCGGTTGGTATAAAAAGTTGTGAAAGCGTTTTGAGTGATGCATTCAGGTAAAAACTCTTTATCCACATTTACTTTCACATTGCAGGGACACTTTTTGTTTTTATGCTTTATTATTATTTAAAAATTTGTTCTGTAGTAAACTGCAGACAGGAACAAACCACTTGCCAACATATCCAACATTCAGTTTTGCAAAGCAGTCTTCATACGAGTTTTGTCAATTACTAAATATTAGTTCTTGCGCTGCAACTGAAGAAAGGGGCGATTTCATTGTCTCCGTTTATAATCCTCTAGCCAGAGATCTCAATAACTCATACATTCGACTTCCAGTTTCGAGTCAGCTTTGGACTGTTCAGTCGCAGTTTGGTAAATGCCATAAAACAATTTAAAATCGTAAATGAAACCTTCTAAAAAAATATGACGTGCTCTCTGCAGAATGCTTTTAACAGAATGTCACACAACTCTTTGAATTTTAATAGGAGAAATCCCATCGGAAGTATTCGCCATTCCAGGACCAGTATTAAATATTCCCGGCAGGAAGAGCAAAGCGCTGTATGAGGTTGTGTTCAAAGTCGACTCGTTACCTGCATTATCTTTGACTAGTTTCCGAGTTAAAAAACAAGCAACTTTAAAAGACGCACCTCCTGTAAGCGAGAAATTAATAGGAAGCTCGAAGGGCAATGTTAAGGAAGATGTGATAATTGAAAATTCCAATGTAAGACAAAGTCTTTTCTTTCAAGAAAGTTAACTTTAACAGGTAATTTTTAAGTATGTAATAAATTATGATATAATTGTTTTTATTCACAGGGAGTAAGAATTTCAATTGATGGTAATACGGGATTGCTGAAATCTATTGCAAGAGGCACTGTGGAACTTCCTCTTGAACAAAATTTTTACTATTACGTGGGAATGGCCGGAAATAACTCTGAGTTTCATTGGAGAGCATCCGGAGCATACGTCCTGAGGCCAAATACTTCTGAAGCCGATGGCCACCGACCGAATCTTCCAACACCACGCACACAGAGCTTTGATATCCATCGAGGTTTGTTAGTTTAAAAAATTGTCTCTGAAATATAAAACGAAGAATTTGACATCATTCATTTTTATTTCTAGGTAAACACGTAACTGAAGTGCATCAAGTATTTACTGACTGGATAAGCCAAGTTATCAGACTTTACGACAAGTCGGATTTAGTGGAATTCGAGTGGCTCGTCGGACCAATTCCTATCGAGTATGTCTTAATTTAGCCTTGCGATATTTAATACTGATCCAATTTCAATATAATTATCATAACTAAATATATTTGCTTACAGCGATGGTTATGGCAAGGAAATAATAACTCGGTATTCCACAAATATTCCCACAAAAGGAGCCTTCTTTACAGATTCAAATGGACGACAACTTATTAAGCGACGGCGGGATTTAAGAGATTTTCCATTCATTGTTAGTTTACTGATTTTCTATTTAAATTTCTTTCGTTTACAATATCAATTTCATAATAATGCTGACAAATAACTCCATGTTTTCAGAACTATGAAAAAGTCGCTGGAAATTATTATCCTGTGACTTCTCGCATGCTTATCACGGCTGACGAAGATGTGACCACCGACGGCCTTTCATTGGTAGTTTTGAATGATAGATCGCAGGGAGGCACATCCATGAATGACGGAGAAGTTGAATTAATGGTGAGAAATCAAAGTTTCAAACCCTGCTTAATTTTCTCAGACATGCATTCAATACATATATATCTTAATTTATGTATATTTAGGTACACCGCCGACTATTGTGGGACGATGCGTTTGGGGTACAGGAGGCTTTGAACGAAACTGCTTTTGGAACCGGTTTAGTGGCAAGAGGAAAACACTGGGTGCTTTTGGCTGGAGAAGGAACAGGAATTCCTGTGTCCAGTCACAGAGAAGAAGCTCAAAATATTTTCATGCAAAATATTTTAGCATTTACTGACGCTCCAAAGTCGACAAGTGTATTTCATAACAGTACTTTAACTGCTGGATTGTCCAATTTAGGAACTCGCCAGACTGCACTTACCGCGTTCAGAGATATTTTACCAGTTAACATTCATTTATTAACGGTAGAACCGCTTTCAGAATCACAAGTTTTACTACGCCTGGAACATTTCTATGAGAAAGACGAGCATCCGGTCTACTCAAACAGAGTTACAATTTCGTCGCAAGAAATTTTAGGAAGGCTTCCCTTTGTGAAAAGTCTAAAGGAAACCAACTTGGGTGCTAATCAATGGAAAGATGAAGTGAAGCGATTTGATTGGATTCCCAAATCAAAGATTTCAAATTTCGTCGCAAGAAATTTTACGAAGGCTTCCCTTTGTGAAAAGTCTAAAGGAAACCAACTTGGGTGCTAATCAATGGAAAGATGAAGTGAAGCGATTTGATTGGATTCCCAAATCAAAGATTTCGTGGCCTGCGACAGCGCCACAACCACAACATAATCAAGCAGTTGAAGACATCGTGTTGGGTCCAATGGATATAAAAACTTATATCTTGAGTGTAAATTAGTAATCACTCGAGTTTAAAACTAACTGACTTCATACTTTACTTTTATCATATCCGATTAAAGTGAACTGGTTGTTGTTTGTAACATTAAATATTATGTATAATTTTAAATATTTAAATACTGTTTGACTTGACATGTTTAATGATAATCTGTTTTACCTAATAAGATGTTCATGGAACACAACAATTAAAAGTATTACTTAAATTGAAATTCTAGTTCATTATTGTATAGTAAAAAATCATATAAGTTTTCTTCTTTGTGTCTACTGGTTGGTTGGCCATCTTTTGCATCTGCTTGGTGCAACAAAGAAAGTTGCAGTTGCACTAAAGCACACTGAAATCTCATTTTCATCCGAAACCATCGAGCGATGAAAAGGAATTGAAGTTTACAATTTTATATGCATGTGCATAAAGACAAATTGTCTTAGACAATGCAATGTGAAGAGGAAGAGAGAGAAGCGATAAAACATGTGTAAAGTAAAGCACAACATACATAAACTAAATCATAAATAAAGTCTAAAAGGTAATTTCCTTAATTAGATGTTTAGTTCTATAATAGAACTTCTATTAGCAGCATATTTTAATTGTTTTACCTAGAATATTAAATTAATACGCTTCGTGGCGCTTCGTGGGAAAAGCAACAACAAAAAAAGAATCGAAGAAGGTAAACAAAAGTTTTATTTATTCATTTTGACACTGCATTTAGTGCATTTTTAAACATGATGCAAGCATCACTGTTGAAGTTTGTTATATTTAAGTAAGTTTAACAGTTTAGTTTAACAGACATAGAAAATTCTCTGTCATTCTGCTGTAAAATAAGATAGAGGATGAAAAATTACATGGGTTCAATCAATGATTTGTGAATAATGAAATGACTTCTTAAAATCTCTTCTCTTTCCATACAATTCAAATTCAAGATTCAGCCCAGACTGTTAAAATGAAGAAGAATAAAAAGCCGAAGGAAGTTGAAGACACTGACCAGAAGTATGACGAGGAGGCGAAAAGTAGCGACGACGAAATGCCTGAGGTGATTTCAAATGCAGCAATGAAGTCCAATTATGACATTCTTAGCAAGGAAATTGAAAACCTGAAGCAGCAACTCCGACAAACAGAAAAGGCAAAGAGAAGAAAGAAACAGGAAACATGCATAGCACAGAAAAAGGTGCATTTTATTTTTTTTTATCAATGAATCGATTATTAAACCGGAGCATTTACCTAATGTCTAAACAAATGACATTCCCTTCATTACAGGCGAAAATGTCCCAACTTGTGGAAGATGAAACCCCTGGCCCCAGCAGCGAATCTAACGACTTCGAGCAACCTCTGCAACCTAATACCGCAGTTTTGAAAAAACCGACGAAGAAAGTTTATCCTTCATTGAACATCACGGTAGAACCATTAACAAAAGTTCAGGATAGCAGAGCTTCCGCAGCATTAGATTTTAAATCCCGCAGACTAACCAAAGTTCCGCGTGAGAGCGTTAAAACGGCAGTTATATCTTATCAAAAGAAGCTGAGAGTAAGGAAATAATTTGGAACAACTTTTTGTATTTTTAGAATTTAAATAGTTTTTACTTCTTTGATCATTAAGTATAGAAGTTTCACTGATTCATACAAATAAATACATATTCACACACAAGTATACATTAGATAGATTGGAAAATTGGAATAATAAAAATAATCACTTCTGTATTGTTAAAGCCCTTTATAAAAATACACACGAGACGAGAAATTTTCAAAATATTGATTTTATATAAAATGTAAAAAAAAAATTATCTATCATGAAAGCGGAGAAACACTTGCGGCCCGTGAAGGAACAGGAAGTCGGTTCGCGGATGACGGTTCTAAAAGCTTTTGTACTGTTTCTAAAAGCTCCGTTAACCGAACGATTTCTTCATTTTCCGATTGGGAATTTTGTTCCACCTTCCTAATACGTTCCAAAGCTTTCGCAAGACTTTCTCCACAATAAGACTTTTTGGCATTTAGTCTTCCCTTCTCATAGTTAGCAATTAAAGCCCATAAGCTTACTGTGGCGTGTTCGATTTCTTCAAGATCGGTACTTTGAGACAGCTTATTGGAAATTGAAGGGATTAGCATATCTGCATAGAAATCAACAAAAAAATGATTGCATGAACTGCATTTATTTAATTAGTGGTATTTTCTGGAGAGGATTGAAATTCAAGTGAAATGAAACCTACTTTCAGAGATAAGTCTACCCCTGTTTGTTGGCTGAAAACAAAGATTTCGCAATATTTTGCCCGCTAATGTTGATACTGGTGGGTGATCGTATTCCATAAGCTGAATAAGAATTTCCAATCCCTCTGGGGTCTTGAAAAGTAATCATAATTCATTACAGATTTGTTACAATAATAAGCACAGTGATCCATAATCTGCCATGAAAACTTGTTGGTTTATAATACCTTTGCAATGCATGTTTGAATATCCGAATTTATAGAGGCGTGAACTAAAAAGTCTAGGTACTTCGCTTTCACCGCATTTTGTTTAGTGCCCCATTTCTTCGTCTCTTGTGCATGAAATCTTCTTAAAAACAGCATTATCGGACTCTAACAATTTTAATACATTATGATGACTATTATACCACTAATGATAATGTTATTACGCAGCGTCCCTTTTTAATGATGCAAAATCATTACCTTTAATAATAAATTTCGGCATTCCTGTACGAAGCAAATGTTTTTTAATAATTCAAAAATAATTTCAACCGTCTTCAGGGATGGATTGTTTTCCACATTTCCTAGTTCTCTCTCCAAAATTCCTAGAGAAGACATTTTTTTGTCAGATTGTCAATAAAGTGTTTTATTAATAAAATAAACGTCATTTTAAAAAGTAGTCAAATATTTCACCTACCTAAAATTTCTACGAATATGCTTTGCGGTGTTGGTACTCTTCGTGGTACCACTCCAACCACGTTCGAAGTCATGGTTAAGGCCAAAGCACCTAACGAAATATATTCCGTTTTGAGAGGTGGTCTGAATACCCAATACAAATCTCAGTCTAGCATAAGCAAAATATCTTACCTTCGGGAAACTCTTCTGTAAAATTCAGAAGACTTTCTACGTACGAATGTAAAAGAGTCATATCACTCAATGACGTCCACCAATCGAATATTTTGTGCAGCACATCCGGAAAATTATGTTTTAATGCCTCTACTTTTGCATCTGAGCTAACGTAAAACGCACAAGACAGTAACTCAACGTACGATATTGTTTCTGCATGAAGAGCATTTGATTGCTGTGAAAAACAAACGAGTTGAATTACATATTAATTAAAATATACTTGAATTAGCTAAGTTTAACACAAAGTTTTACCCACCTTCCTCCCACTCATACAGGCTCCTTTTGATTCGAAGAATTTCGATCCAAAACTGTGCAACTTTTGAATGCAAAATCGGATAATGTTACTTTCTTCAACAGCGTGTCGTACTGATGTTGCGGAGAGGCTAAATAAGGCCGTTAAGCATTTCACGGAGGATATTCTTTCACCCGTATCAACAGCTTGCTTGAGCAAGGTAAAAAGATTTTCACATAGAACTTGTCCGTAAGTTCCTTTCTCGTCCCAATGTCTACACAGGAATGGATGAACTGGAGTGGGCAATTGTTTCTGGTTATCTGACACTTCCGGTTTCGTCCGTTGAGAGAGCACACTTAAAAAAGCATGCGTAAACCCCAGAGCAGCTTTTCTACTTAACACTGGCGTTGACACATTTAACCACTTTGTCAACTTGGCAAACAAAACTTCCTGATGTCCCCAAGAGACGCGTTCCAAATCTTCGAAATTGTTACCTCCGTCACAGCATAAAATTGCCGCTAGAGTAAGGACATTGGCACAAAGTGCGTTTAAGGCGTCTTCTGACTTTACGTGAATATTTCCTAGAAAAAAAAATTCTTTGTTCATCAATCAAGTAGAGAAGAGAGGCTTATTTAAGACAGTTCGCCAATAACTAACCTTTCGTTTCTGGCAAGTCAACATCCAACAAATCAAACATTGTTGAGAGGCAGCGTTTCTCGCCTATCAAAATAATTGATATTGTTTTGTCCAATCTTGCTAAACTTATAAGTGTCTCTAAAACAGTTGATACTGAGCAGCAACTCTCAAGCCAAATCCTAGGAGTCGTTTCGATTTTAAGAGGGTGACGCAAAATAATTCTGCTCAAATATGCATAAAATACATAGAGTTTAACTAACAGTCCGTTAACTCGGGAATTCAATTCCAGCCCAAAAAATATGGAGCTCACCTAAACATCATTTGACAAATTCCTGTGCTTGTCACTTCCTGTAGAATAATTTCTCGATCGTTCGACTCGACAAGGGTTTGCAGAAGTGTCATTACAATTTTGCAGATAACTGATAAAACCTTTGGAGTGATGAAAGGAATTCCCTCTGACAGCGCTAAAATAAATTTAATGTCACATAAAAATTTATTTCTAATAAAATTACAAACTGAGTAGCTAACCATTCATCGCTTCAGTCAACTTCTCATTATCACCGCCTCGGAAATCGACCTCTTTTGTTACCGCTGATAATTTTGGCTGCCACAGTACGTGAGAAGAAATGCGACTCATATCAGTTAAAACCGTAAAAGTCTCCTGGAGCTTTTTGGCTAATTTTAATCGCATATCCTTATCCTCGTGGTTTAATAAATTGAGAAGGACATTGCCAGCCCTGAATTTTATGGAGGACGGAAACCTCTGTTCAACGAATGTACTGTAAAATTTCAATATATTGAAAAGTATTTTTTATATCTGAAATTTCTGTTGTATTAATTAGAAACATTACATATAACTATCTCAAAAATCCATACCTATAAGCTATTTCCAAAAGAGAAACTGATGAGGCTCTACATGCGACGCTGCTAAATAAATATTTTGTACCTGGACAACTCGTCAGTACTTCGCACACCTATTTTCAAATCATGCATTTTTTATCATTCATTACTGGTTTAATGATCTTTTATATAAATTGAATGCGTACATGGAATCCCTGAGATTTAACCCGGATGTCCGATGAAGTCATCATGATATGAAAAGCTCGACCGCACCGTTCTATCCAGTCATTCTTGAAGTTTTTGAAATTTTCTTCTTTTACTATCGGAATGAGCATGTGCACCAAACAAACACTTAGATAGTACAAAGCGGAAATGTTTTTGAATCCTTCATGAATGCTGCCATTTGCATCAAGCACCATGATTGCGTCTGTTATGCGATGTATTAGTGCCACAGAGACAATAGACTCTTCCTTAATGCGCCTCTGAATAAAACTGCTATCACTCATTCCAGCGACTTCTTTAATAATTGCAGCAAGTACGGCTGAAACATTATAAAATGAATCAATGTATTAGCACAATATTTTGGCGAACGAACATGTAAATTTATATTTCGTAGTACCAAAATTGGAATACGACGTTTCTTCCAAAGCGTGAAGTATGGCTGAGTGTATTTGAAAAATCTTCCACTTTATCTCATCTGCAATAAGTACATCTCCATGTTTCATTACGGAGGAGTAAAAATCGACGAGCGAACGGAGAAGATCATCCAGCGCTGTTCCGCCATACTTCATTTCGTTCTTTAATCCAGTTGTCCCAAGTAATTTTAAAGTGGTAGAAGACTTTTCGCAACACAATGGTGTTATCCACTTGAACAAGCTTGAATTTTGAATATTGTTCAAAATGTACGTGAAGAGATCTAGAACACGGCTAAGTAGTTCTTCGTCGCCCTCCGTCGTTGGTTCTACGCATAAATATCTGTAAAACGTGTCTCTCCAAGGAATGTCTTGTAAAATATGCGCTACAGAATCTTTACCAAGTCGAACATTCAAAACCATCGGTAGAAGTGTATCGCGTAGAGAATCCACCGAACTTATTACTTCCGCGTGACTGCTTGCGTTTTGAATTGTGTAAACCAGTTTCAAAATTCTCTTCTTCGGATGATTCTTGCTTTCTTCGTCCAAATTTTGCTGCTCGGAAATTGGTATCGCCGAAGGATCAAACATGGCAGAGAACTGCAAGAAGTACTCACACATTTCCGGCCAACCATTACGTATGATAGGGCTGTAGGATAAACTTCTGAGCATACTTCGAACATCCTTTGACACAATGAAACTTTCGTTGTTAATTTTCATTGCATTCAGTATTGATGATGTCACCAAGCAGAGACCAACTGTGGTTTGATAATCGGGTTTTCTTTCCCATATATGAGCTAGCTCCATCAATACACCTTGTAAATTCATCGTAAGTGATTTCGCATCCACAGGAAAAATGCTTACGCATTTGAACATGGTGAACGCAAAGCTGTCAAATACTGGCCAGATATGTAAATCATATGATGTGTACTGGAGAGATCGGGAAAAACTTTTGAAAAGTTGAATAAAGTTTTCTATTAGAGATTCAGTGGCTGCGGAAGCCGGATTTGGAGATTTCGGAGTCATTCTTGAGGAATACTGTAACGCATCGTAATCGTAGTATCGATTAGCCTGTTTCTGAAATGAAAATTCATTTTATTATTATTTCATCAAGAATTATTTCCTTTAATTCAACCATTTACTTTTATGACTTTTCATACCTGCTCGTTGCCAATTGCAGGTACTTCATATAATTCAGGAGAATTCAGTTGGATAAAACGAAAGCGCAAAAGATTCGAAAGTTTTAATAGGGTCTGAATGGCAGTGTACGGAACTCGATGGTCGGACCACCGGGCAACAGTGACTTGAGCGAGGGCCTTGAAAATACAAAGAAATTGCTTTGTTGTTGTATGTTCAAACTTTAAATTTCGGCACCATTTACAAGGTAAAGTGTAATGGCCTGTTCCTTACAAGGATTAATGAAGCTTCTTGAACAAATAATTCTGATGGGTAGTCCATTGTTAGCGTGTCCCTTATGAATGACAAAGTCATCAGTACCAATGACTCATTTGTAGAAGACAACGAATCGATGGTAGAATGAAGAACTCTCTTGTCGGTCCCAGTTAGTTGAACATTTGGTACCATGAAAGGAATATTCTGCAACCATCCCTCATCATTGCCTAATGTCATTCCAGACATTTTAGGGTATGAAGTTTCAGGGATATTTCTTCTCGAATCATCTTCAGTCTGATGACCATTTTGTAAAGGTGAGACCCTCAAGTCTTCCGTGTACGGTCTCGAGTTGTATTGAATGTTACGTGAACTATACATTTCTGAATAGCGTGAAGATAACCCAGCACAGGTTTTATTATCAAACCACTCAGACGGTGCCCCTTCGTAGCTCAATTCGTATTGTCCAACGACTAACGCATTCACAAGATAAGTGAGTTGACATTTAGAGTCGCCCTTAAGAAACGGTTGTAATTCAGTCAACAAATTGTCGAAATTTTCACATCGTAGACGATCCCGAAATTCTTTGTGCTGAAATAAATAACAAAGCAAATTTTATATTTCAATATAATCAAAATAATAATGACGATGTATTTCTAATTTGTATAATACCTTAGATATAACACAAAGCAACTGAACAACTAATTCAGCTCCCTCGAGTTCAGAAGCATTCAAGTGGGAACTTCCCTGCCCGTTCTGGGTTTGTCCTTCCAGTGTCTGTCTCAGCCAACGTTTACAGCGATTTGGCAAATCTACACGGTGTTTTAAGCTATCCGAAGTAATAATTCCCCATTCAAGTTTTCGTAGAAGGCATTTCACTGCACGAACCCTCACATCCAATAATTCATGGTCTAGAAAGATGAAGCATATTAAAAATCAAATAAAAATATATTGTAAAATACAGGTGTACAAAATTACATTTATTACTGTAATAGCTTTTATTCGCTAATAAAAACCTTCGCAGACTTTCTTGATGTTATTCACTGCTTTTAAAGCATTTTAACGAGATTGATTGCAGTAGAATGGTAAATATAAAAAGCAATCAAAAAGTGCACAAATCGACTATCTTTTGAGAAATCAAGACTGGCAATATTTTATAACATAGCAGGTCGACTTCTAGCGAAGGGATGCATTATAATCGTAGTGTTTATTCAACTTAAACATCCATTCTTTATTCTTTTGTCTGCGAAGTGAGTAAAGTAATAAAATTAGTGTACACAAAGAAAAGAAAAACTTACCCAAGTTGGCAATAAGTTCATTGGTTCCATTATTTGATGGACTTGTATCACGTCGTCGTGAAGTCATTTGGAGATTCGGACTTTTTCTTCCTCCCAGGGTTTGTGTAGTTTTCAGCATGATGTTGGAGATTGGGTTTTGAAGAAACCACTGTAATAATAACAGGTACGATAATAACAAAGAGAGCCAAACATCACATTGTATTTCTTGCATATAATAATAGCATCAAATAGCTGCATAAATGGACTGGAGTTGCTTTAAAGAGAAACTTACAAAAACTAGGTATCTTTCCGTACCAGTGACGAACCGAGAAAGCCACCAGCACGACACCAGTCACCGCTTATCTCCGTTTTTGTCGTCTGTCTAGTTTCTAACTTTCTCTTTCACACTGCAACTTTTTCTGGGGTATCACACTTTTATGGATGTATAAAATGAGCATTTCATCAAAACCTCGGACCAAGGAGGGGAAACCTTCCACCGGAATGACTGTGAAAAATGAAAACATGTCATTAATGTCACGATACTTCCATTTATTCGAGTGATGGTTATATATTGTCTCCTAAGTGGATCATTATAAGCATAATAAAATTGAATAGAAGGATAAAAGTCGAATAAAAGGAGCATGTTTTTATTATTTATTTACTACACACACATTACTATTATTGGTCTACCTCAGCGCTTTTCCACTTCCATTACTTGCATGAGATTGGACGGACTAAGATTTGGTTAGTTTGATCTATAAACTGATATATAAAGAAACTAAATGTAATGTTTTGTTTCAAGTCTGTGTTTTCAGATATGATATGACTTCAGACGCTGACGTTACTTTTTCCTTTTAAAAAATGAATCAAACAAATCGAAAGAAATCTTGATTTTATATTATTCATTATTCTTAATTTATCTCGCTCGAGTCATCTGGGATTCCGAACGGTGATTTGATTGATTTCTTGGAAATGAACCTTTCTGGTCGTCGCCCTCTCTTTCGATTCTATCATGTTGCATAAAAGAAATCAGAATTCAGGGACGAGAAAAGAATATTTACAATCCACTTCAAGCCCAACCATGAGAACAATACAAAATGTCCCCCTCAAGCAGCGAGAGCGAACAGTTTGAGCCTCAAACTTTGGGGTAGTTATTGATCAAACTTTATCGCAATCGGGCCCAACACCCAACTGTCAAAATCCAAAATTGTGAAAGTACAACCACAACCCCATAATTCATTTCAAAGAAAGAAACGCCAGTGCCATGAAGCAAAAGCATATCAACAACATGTTTTAAGTTTTAATTCGGTTTTTACTTTACCAGCAGAGATTATTCGCCCTCTGATTCAGAGGCTCTGAACAAGGACTATACACTAGTACTACACTCGTCACATTTAACTAACTTTCCACTAATTTTTCGATTCCTATTACAAATAATTCAAACGAAGCTTAAAACTAGAACATGATTAAATTAAAGTTTAATTATTAAACTAAGGGGCACTTAAATATTAATTTAACGTTCAATTTAGTAGTAAAATTACTCATGATTCCGATTTTCTATTTTCTATGCCTTTGTTGTGAATGTGAAAAAACTTTGTATACAAACAAACTTGATCAAAGATTTCGCGCGTTCCTTGTTTTAAAATGTAACGTATAAAAAAGTCCACATTCGGCAAGTGCATCCATCCATGATCAACTTTTCTTTAAGTGAAAGTTTCACTTTACCCTGTTTTACTCAACACCACCGCGTACAGAGGCTAATTTTTTGCTTTCATCTTAGCTTCGGGTCGAATGGAGCAGAACAAAGATGATAACAATGATAAAAATGGAGATGGGTTCGAAATCGAAACGAATAAGAACTTTTTTACTCATGCCTTTAATTCTGAACATGGAGTACATTATAAAGCATGACAATAAGGGTATTTAATTAGTCGTTAAGTATCGATAATCGTTAACCTTCATTGTAGGAATCATGTTTGCAATTTGCTTGCATATTACGCAAAAATGTCTGTAAAGTTAGATTTGTGGTTAGGAAGCAATGTTCAGTTAAAAATTAGAAAAGTTCATTTGCGAAAGTGTTTTCTTTGGAGTCCGAGAGATTATCCGAATATCCTATTACGATAAGTGGAAATCTGTAAATGTTGGTACAGATAATGATGTGAAGGGCATGTCATTGAGATCAATTACAACTAAATTGCTTTTATCGATTTTGTTTAGCATTAGCACTTGGAGATGAAAATGAAATGAAGCAGCAGCAGGGAAACACTGTTGGTGTTTACAAAATACCAAAGGCCAAACCGGATTCGAGAGGAGAAAGTTTTTTATGATGAATAAGACATGTAAGAATAAACCCACACCAACAGAGACACAAAACTTCCAGTGTACTTCACCAGCTGAATCTCTACTTCTGACCTACTTCTGGTGTTCCCTTTCAGCTGGATGTTAGTGAGTGGGCATAGAAAAAAATAGACTTTTTCAGTTGCTTACTCTCTGCTGCAGCCGATGATAATAGAAAAATAAGGGCACTTCTTTGGAAAATGTTTATCTGAGAAATGGCAATCTAAAATATTTATAGAAAAGGTAGAATTAGAAGTAAACAAGATGACCAATTAGACCGGAAATTGTAATGTTCGGTTAGACAACTTGTCTAACTTCAGTACAAGCCCGATAATCTTGTTTTCCAGTTATTGTTACCTAAACCGTATATTGTAAATAACGATATTTATAGTGACATTTTACCATGATTCCATCATTATTTATTGCTTACTGGTCCTGCAATGTAATGAATTAAAGGTTAATGGGTACGTGACTGCGAGGCACTCCTTAGAACCAGAAGTAGACTGGAGCATGTGAATCAATGAGACATTTTTAGAGCTTTCTTTTGTGCCGTTCGTTTTTGAAACTAAACAAAATATGATTTTTTTCTGCTGAATGAGAAGGTTAATTATTTTGTTGCAGAAAGATGACTTTGATGATAGATAAAAGGCATGATGTAAATGTAACCCATGCAAAAATCTTGACGGGTGTTGGTTGGCTTGTATGCCATGGTGGTTTAATATGGTGCTGTATATTGCAGAAAATATTGCCAATTGTCAGCTTTATTTTTGCAAGGAAATATGATCCAAATGCCTGCCAAGCGTGAAATATTTGAGCATAAATAAATAACATAAAAATAAGCATGTGCTCTTTTTGTCGCAGTCATTGAAAGAAAAAGCTAAAACATTGCATGCACATAATGAAAAGTTTAGTTAGGCATTTTTCGGCACGGCAATATATGCTTTAAGTTTATATAGTGGCTTACATTGCAATACAAATTGTATTATACAATGGTATTTTTACCTATTCACGTAAATGTAATTATCAAGTTGATCTAAGAAGACACGTTACTTTGGTAGAGCTGCCATAGTTCTGGCCCAGCACTCATCGTCTCAATGTGCCCATGTGTTTTGAGACTGACTAACGACTAACCGACCCAGAAGTGTCTATTGTATGTCATATCATATGATTTAAAACTAAATGGAAGAAAGAAACTATATATATTGGCATTATGTAGTTCATACAGTGCCAAAGTGAATACCATACATTTTTCTAACCAAAATCTTGTTATGCAAAGAACGAGGAGCGAGCATGTCTACTCAAATAAGCAAATACGCCACCCTTTGTGATCCAAGTAGCAGTGAATCTCCGTAAGACCATTATTTCGATCACAGTATAATGACAAGTACAACTGCTATGCTCCCTTTTCACATGAATGTATGCATTTCAGTTATTACATCCATGCTTTTTCAAATGTTACACACGTTATTGTATGGAAATGGGTGAATTTTCCTCTAGGGTAACACACGGTTACTTATTGACCACAGAACAACGTTCACAGATACTACCCTGCATAAAAGGGAATAGAACATCCGTTCCAATCCAACTTACGTTACAACAAAAGATTCACGAACAGAGCCAACCCAATAACACCCTACCAAATTCCTATAATGCTCCATAAAGTAAAAATCCTATTGCAAATAGTGAGTTATGGAAATTCCAGTTAAGCAGAGGGCTGAGCGCAAGATTGCACATGTGATACGCTGGCGCTGCTTCTATGCTACCCACTATACACAAATAATTAACTCGACAAAAAGTGCAATAAACTCGGTCTCATGTGAATCGCATGGAGTGTTCAAGAAATGAATACCTAGATTGAATTTGGGAGTTTTCATTTAAAAACATTGGATTTATCCATGTGTATGTTCCCTGATAATATGCAGACATATCATAATAATAATAGCATCATCATTGTGTGCAAAAATAGTGCCCTACCTAGCAGCGATCATTCACGTTTTTTATAAACAAAAAAGTTTGTTTGAGATTAAGAGTGCAGAAAAAATACGGTAGAACTAGAAAATATTGTCGTGGTCAACACACACTGTGTAATGTGATTTCTTTGAATCCTCAGCTAGTGTCTGTGCTACATTCATTATTTTATTGCAGTTATCTTTTGCCGATGCTGTTAGATGCAAAATTGATATAGTTTAAAAGGAAAGGGGTCATTTTGATTGTGCGTTAACAGTGATTACAAGTTTCTTGGTATTTTAAATTGCAGTGTATTACGTAATACGCTGCTCAGAAAAGGGGGTAATAAAAGGTCTTGTCATACCCAACGCTTTGTAAATATCTTTCTTGAGGATTTTGCATTTTGTTATATAATACAACACAAGAAGAACGACGGCGGATAATGAAGGCAGCTACATTATAAAAAGTACCTACGTAAATGTACCTATGAGAAATCATGTGGCAGTGGTGAGATTATGAGAACAGCAAGTGAATGGATGTAATCAAAAAGGAAGGTTGGAGAATTGAAGGTGAGTAAATAAATAGATCTTAAAACTATAGTAGTACTAGACTACCTCTCCCTCTGCAATGCACCGTGGTTATAGTCGTCGTAGTAAGAAGAATGGTAGTCGTCCTAATTCCATCCGTTCTTTATTTTGGTAGCAAAAGTAAGTGAAAAATAGTTTTGCGTAAAAACTTTCTGGTAAACACTATCATATCAAGATTAGACTAGTACATGGAAGTGCATGCAATGCGGCCAAACGGCCAAATTTATTTAAGAAAATTTTGTGTAAAAATGTGGGGAATTTATAAATAATAGCAGGGTGAATTCTTCTGGAATTCGTATTCCAATTAACAATTTTAGTTAAATGTGAGATTTAAAACTTTAAACTCTATACAATATTGTAAGTAGTATTAAGTAAGTAAAAGTAAACGTAGTACAGATTTTGTTACGATTTTCGTTAATTTTCATTTTGGAACTGGATATATTAATATCACCTATTCCAGGAAGTGCCAAATACCATCAGGATTACATAACTGCACTGCACAAATTCCTGAACAATAAAAGAATTTGTACTGAGTTCAGTTTAGTCACTTCGCAAATCAACATTACATTGTAATTTTTGGAATTCGAATGCAGACCTTCATATTCCCATGAGTGGAATCGTATATTAGATAAATTGCATTTCCTCTAATTAATAATTGACCAAAGCACAAAGTGTGTAAAATTGTGATAAAGTGAAATAAACTCCGTATTAAAAGAGGTGGGTAAAATGATGAAACACCGATAAAAGTTAACATTAGGATACAAATTTACGAATCGCTTGTGCATAAGTTTAAACTCAGACATATTTAAGTGAACATAACCCGTGTGACACGGGCCGTGTCCTCAATTTCTCATTAACGCTTATCTTCACTTTTTGACTTTCAACTCAACCCCATTTGGTGTATGTATGTATATGTAGGTAATCCCGGAGTTCTCTTCTTCAGGTAGAATTTCACGTTCCAGCAGCATCCAATTTCACAAAACTGTAAATATTCACCTGACTTTTACAGTTGAAACTAAACAGAAGTAACAGAACTCTTGTTTCAACTGAGTAAGAAAGAACGAATTTTAACGAGAACCTAAAACTTATGTTGTCACAGGATAATAAAATGGTGTGGAAGTGAACCCGGTTTGACATTTAAGTGCAATAATTTAGAGTGATTATAGTTTCAATAAAAGTGGGAATTCGTCGTCGGAGCAATTGGCAAGTGATAGTCATTGTAAGCAGCGATAAAACAGAGTTGAGTGGAGTGGAGTAAAAGACATTTTTCTGCTTGTTTGAACTTGGATTTGAAAAATGTTTAAAAGTGAATTCGTTTATTGCACACAAAAACAGCAGACAAAGTACTTGAAACGTTACCAAGTTCATCATACATCCCTGTGCTCGTGAATGTATATAATGGTAAATTTTACCTATGCCATTTTTCGGTGAGATTTGTTAACTCTACGCTTCAAGCAAAAACTCATTCATTACTTTGGTCTGGTCTCATCTCAATTTTAGTTTAGGTTTAGCAAGCAAGAATGAATATTTTGTAAATGAAAGGATTTGGTTAGGCATGAGGCATTTGGTTACAGACAAAAATGATGTAGCAACATTTTAAGACTACTACATGAAAGCGATGATATTCATTGAATAGTCGTCAACTCCGTAATCTTTCCACATGCAAATTATATGGTTACATTAAATGTGGCTCATCTCCATTTCCAACCTCCAACTGTACCCCCTACAAAGATATTTTATTACTCATATACATATGCCGCACTAATATCGATAACACTGAACGTTGTCAGCACATACAGAAACTTTCTTACAGGACTAAAAATCATTGGTGACGTATTTTGCTCCGTTGCTACTTTGTAGTTTCTTTTAGATGCTCCGTTGTAATTAAATTAAGTAGTCGGTAAGTGTGTGAATGAATTGTGTACATACACACAAATTATTTCAGGTGATGTCATTTTTACAAACTCCTTACCATGAAATACTTTACATGTTGTCGCTTACGCGGATTCTGCATGTGCATTGAGCCTTAATAGCTTGGAAAACTGAATTACAACGAAGCTATTTCAAATAGAATTTCACTGTTCAAAGATCTGTAAGCTATCTCTTCTCCACTCTTAGAAATTTTATAATTGAGACTTCATTCAGCTCAATATTTCTGTGGCAGTATTTACTACTAGATCGCATCTGGATTGCAGTGCTAATTTCCTTCTAGACAAGATTAGTATTGTGGCATTTTCTTAGCAGTGGTGGTGTGAAGTTGAACATATTTAATTGATTTCAGTTTTTGTGCTATTCTTTCCATGCATAAATACATAAGTATACATTTGATTCTAAAAGGGCACAAGATAATATAAAATATTTTTTTAACTGACTGTGCTAATTGCACGCATTCACAAGCTGAATGTTAAGCTAGAACTTTTAACTTGAAAGAAAATCGAGGAGGTTTGGCAAACGGTTTCGGAGTGCCTACTGAAGTAGGTAAATAAAGTCAATTTGATTTATCTTAATTATAGCTGAGAATTGAGAGTGCTGCTAGTTTTATCTATTGTGCCACATTTAAGCTTCCTTCTCTAAAGTGGCATAATATGTCGATGCCGCATCAATTATTGGGAACTAGTATGTACGTAGAGTACCGCCACGACGTTTTCCATTCCATTAACCAAATCAATACATTTTATCTAATCAAGGAAATCGGCCACTTCATCTCTTGGCTTATTTCTTACTTATTACATGGGATGAGATTATGAAATGTTTACAAATTAGGCGTTATCTTACATGTAAAGCCGCAGAAGTAGAACTGCCTGTTGGGTTTAAATGCATGGTCTATTCACTGCACCTGAACCTGAACATTTTCTGCAAAGGTAAGCAGTAAGCTTGTCATGTACAATTGACTCTGAAATAACGGTCGTAACAGGTTAGTTAATGAAAACCTAACAATACTTTTGAAGCAGAAGGTGGCCACTGAAACCAAACTAAAAAACGTTATTGTAGTACTCGGTCAGTATGATTGTACTATTTGTATTCGAATTGTTTTGAGGTTTGGGTAAATTATGTGATATATCTGTGGCTCATTTGGCTCATTACCCCGTCCGTGGAAGTGTGACAGGTGTGTAACAGTTTTATAGTTGACGCATTAAGCCAATTTTGGTTCCAAAATATTACATTGAAATACCTAATATATTTTGAAAAGTTTCGCATTCACATTATTGCATTGGATGGATTAGGTATGCACTGTGTATTTAATAGTTGATGGAAAATGTGATTGTGTATGTTGTAATGAATATAAATCATTTCGCACAAACGCACCGGTGAATTGTAAAATGGTATTTGTATTACCTCTGATCAAATAAATATGTACTTTCACCGGATATCATACTAATAAACGAAATATGAATCACCACGTTTATCTTCCCTGTATTGTATGTATGATTTCAACTTTCAACCATTCTAAAATATGTCTGTCTATTTAATTTTCAGATTAATGAGATTCAACTAAATCTGTGGAACCAAGAAGTCTCTTTGAAGTTAAAATCTTATTGGTCCTGGATACACAGTGATACTAAATCCGACAGACACATCTCAGGGGGGAAGGACTCTCAGGCTCTGTCAAGCCAAATAAAACACCTCGTGTCCTTTATTTTATATTCCCACAGGTAGTATAAAGTATTATGAATACAAATCTTTCATGACCCAATGTCCGGATGATTAGTTTTGTTTACCAAAAATATTTATTGCTGCCACACTTTATTACAGTTGGTTGATAGTTTCGATTCAATTAATTTATAAGCAAAATGTACAATTTTTGCCATTTCACACCTTCTTTTCAGTTTTTCAAATAGTTAGTGTTTTTATACTACAAACAAACGATACTTTGATTGCTTTCGCCCGTTTTTTATGCAGAGTTAATAAGGATAGATGTTCGTTCTTCAGTCAGAGTCAGCGTATGAAACTTGCCTTTGATATGCTGACTGAAAAAACATTTACCCATGAATGTTCTATTCTAATGGATAAGCAAACATTGACTAGTTTGCATTTACAACAGCAACAGAGAACCCTTGTTGGCAAGTTAATGTAATGTCACGCACGTGGATGACAATATTTCAGAATGTACAAATAGTACAGTAAATGACTAACAACGTACAATCAATTCTGTTGGAAATACAATATGGTTTTGTTATTCCAAGATCTTTCACAATGTGTCACATGTGTACAAGAGGCAGAATTCTAAAATTCTAACGGCTTCCACAGAGAAAATATTTCTTTTAAATGTAGCGTGGCCTATTTTTAGCCACTCAATGCCACACGAAGGTAGCTCTTCATGGGATGGAATTGGAGATTGCGGCAAAGCGTGAGATCTACGTGGACGTGTTTCATGATTTTGTTCTTCAGCTCTGACTGAATAGTCACGTTTTGTTACCTTTACCTCTTCCATCCACTGGCAGACCATTATGAAAAGTAAAAAATGTCTTTTCTGGAAAACATTTCGTTTACTACTTACCCCCTCCTGCTTCATTGGAATCACTTTAAGCTAGGAAATATAACATATTTTTTTGTAACATTCCAAACAACAAATCCAACGAATCCGACGTCCGCCTATTTTGTTCACGCTCTGATAAACTTTATATTTTATAGTAGCAGCACACTGATGTTAAAGCTAAAGCTTTTACCAACACTTTATATTTCATGACAATGACAAAGGAGAAATATAGAAAACAATAATTACGAGTGTAACACATGACAAGATTCTTGAGTGATATCTGTCTTGTCTGCCAGTATGCAGTTGCATTCTAAAATATCGTATTAGTAACTCTGATTCTGCTGAAACTATTGACTTGTTACAAATAATCTTGTTGC
The DNA here is from genome assembly GCA_021029165.1 of Cyphoderus albinus. Lineage (NCBI taxonomy): Eukaryota > Metazoa > Arthropoda > Collembola > Entomobryomorpha > Paronellidae > Cyphoderus > Cyphoderus albinus. The sequence continues at coordinate 21,631 of VYYJ01001825.1, forward strand.
ACATGAAAGATTTCATGATCAATCCTTTATAATATGCTGTTGAATGCTGTCAGCCTTGGTGGCAAACGAACAAAGTAAATTGCAAACACTCATTCGCAGTTTGTTGAATGAAATTTTAAAATTTGTCGTGATGATCGTAATCACTTCATTCCTGAAAGAAGTTCTGAAGCCATTTCTTTCTGCGTTTTGTGAACTGATATACAAGATCAAACAGTTCCAAGTGTTTTAAGTTTATAGTGACTTTGTTTCGTGTGCAAAATATGAAGAAATACTTACGCGTTGCTCATTTTACACAATGACATCAAGTGTGGACAGTGGTATTTTAGTACATATAAAATAAAATTTAGTTTGATTGAATTTGATTTACATAATTTTAATATTTGTAGATGCTCCCTTAGCGGAAAAGCTGGCTTCGTCAAGGGGTCAGGGCGATTCTGCTATCATTGCACCGAAGCAGCACCCACTCTCGAGGGGGAAGCAGAAGAATGAGGCGGAGAGAAAAAATGAGAACCGGGACAATCACGTAGCCGACATTAACGATCTGGATTTAGAAGAAAAGATAAATCTAATAAACATATCGGACACGAAGGAGGAGAAAGTGCAGCGCCGGCCCAATACCTTGTCTTCCAAAACGGCCAAAATTTCAACCACATCCCCTTTCGAAAGTTGCAAGGAATTTTTAGAAAAGTCTGGAAAGTCACAAAATTCCTCTGCTTCCGCTCAAGATCCACAAAAGATTCATTCAAGTCGAAGTGTATCCAACCTAAGATCCTGCTTAGTTGAAGAGAAAGCTAGCTTAACAGGTTTGAATATTTACATTATGACGTTTGTACAATTTTTTTGTGCAATATTTTTAATTCGGTTTAAGTAAGTTCATATTTTATCTTCACAGATGTGCATTGTGGCACTACCGGAAGAAAACTTGGAGAAGACTTGCTCGAAGACGAAGTAGAAATCGTTTCGCTTTTAGAAGAACAAATTCCAAGATATAAGCTAAGGGCAGATACTCTAACTCAATTTTCTGGTAAAATTTCATCTTAAAATGTTTTGTGCAAAGTCACACGAATCACGTATATATGTATATGTACATATATGTGTGTTCAATATTTATATTATTTACTACAATCTTTAAATGACACACACTTTTTCAGGTTACGCTAACGAAGATTTTGTGGGTATTCCATATCCTGTACTTAAAGATTACAGTCCTGTCACTCCAGAGCAGGCTTACTTGACGCTAGGATACTTTCGTAAGTCGCTTTTTTAAATTCACTTTCACTGGCATATTTGTTAAACGCTATGTGGAATATTTTTTATGAAAATATGGTTTTCATGAAGAAAAGAGAAAATTGCATTTGTTAAACTCCAACATGCCATGATGAGTTGTACAACTATCAGATTACGCTAAGGATGAAGGAAGTTAACATAATATTTCATATACATATCTAATTTCCAAAATTTTGAACTGTGTAATCATATGCTTTTTTATTAACCGTTTTGTATCTTTTGTCTTGTTATGCTGTTATGTTGCTTGATTGATAAATATTCGCACTATCATTGTAAAAATATTGTTCACAGAATTAATACGTATGAATTGCAATAGCATAGTTTAGGAATATAATTCACATTCAAGTCCCATGTGTGCCTCGCACTCCTATAAACTCGCTTAATGAACATGAGACATTATGGGGTATTGTTATTCATTATTATAAAATGTTTGCAATACCAATTTTACTGGCATTCATACGGGATTCCAATTTTTAATTTGTTGTTCTTGTATTTGACCCCACGGAAATTCGAAATTTTTATTCATCATTACAATCACATACATAAATTTCATTCATTATCAGGTAGATTGGAGCAAAGTTTATACCTACATACTTTGGGTGGATATTGGATGTTAACCGAATTAACTTCTGTAATGTACATTTATGCAGTTCTATTCATAAAATGCAAGGGGATAACTATTTTGAGGCTCTAATCTTATATATTATCTATGAATTATAATGTATCAGAAGGTTTCGATGAAGCCAAATCTGCAGTTAGGCAATTACACTGTAGGTGATCGTTCTCAATGTCAACTGAAATATAAGCAAGACCAGATATCAATATTTTTACACCAAGCACATGCGGCTGTAAATGGATCGCTTCGTTTATGCTACATGCTAATGGATTTGTGATGTGAGATATGGAAGACTCAGTCAAAGAATGGGCCGTGTCAATGCAATTAGTGACTTAACAGTGCCATTTAACAAGATCGTAGGTTACTGATATACCACTGAGCCGGGTTGCAAATTACATTACAGATTACAAAGGGCCATTAAAATACGAAGGCAATTATTGTTTCGACATAAAAGAGTAAACAAATTCAACTAAATGAACGCCAGGTGTACAAGAAAATCAGCGCTGCTGCTGATAATCAATCATCCGTTGTACCAGGCAAGGAAAGTTTGGACCGGACCATTTTACGAAGGAAGCAAAGTGCTGATTTTTGGCGTATGATAGTTTGTGAACCCGAAATACGTGTATATTTGCAGAGTCAGTCACATTCACGTTACATTAGTAAAAGCAGTCCGCTTACTCATTATCATTAGATAAGAGACGAAAGGATCTTTAAGTTAATGTAGACTACACATGTGTTTTCTTGATCCTTTCCATGCTAAACGAAGAGAATTTTGTCGAGGTCCAAAATGTTAGAGATCTAAAAAGTTAATTTCTGCAGAAATGTTTGCTCTTGTTTATATTTGAATACAGGCTCTCACCGACTCTCATCATCGGTTTATATGTGTATTTTTAGATCATAAGATTCATTAGAAAACGGCCTATATCACATCATATAATGAAAGAGCAAGAGCGTTGGCCGTCGATTCCACGTTCAGTTTGGACCATGAACCATAAATGCAGAGTGCTGTCAGAAGCTGTTTTTCATGAGTGTGTTACTGCGAATAAAAAAGAAAGATCATAACGCACATCGCACATCAGCAACATGAATGTTACGCTTTGTGAAAAATACGATATAAGGTATTTAATTCTATAAAATGCCCATGATGCATTCTGGAAGTTCACAACGCAAAAAATGTAATATTTTAATTACTGTAAGCCATTAGTAAAATAAATAATGCTGGCAAACACAAAAAGAGGCATGATCAATTGATCATAATCCGTCTCACCTTTCGTGCAGAGGAAGGTGTACTTTCCTCTACCTATTAATGTAATCGGTTTTGTTTTATTGGTGTAAATAGTTGCTTATTGTACGAACTCATTTTTATTCTGACAGTTTTAATTTATTCTCTGACATGACCGTGATAATCAAGCGTGTTAAATAGGTTATTTGCCAATTGCGATAGCTCATAGCTCACAAATAGTAAAACAACGATTATGATAGTGGTGGTGTTTTTCGGTTTATCCTGCGTATTTACACGGGCGGATATTTTAGTTTGTGATTGTGACTGTTTTTGCATTTAGGTGCAATCATGGTTAAGGCTTAACCGTTAAGCTAAACATTTGAGTTCTACGATTTCAAGTTTCAACTTTCAAATTGCCGTTGAATTTGAATATCTTAAATATGTGGACTATAAAATGTAAAAATGTATAGTAGACACTTATCGGAGTTGACTGTTGTTCCCTTTTTTGCGTCATTTTTCCACGTGAGTGAGCGTGAATATCTATCTACATAAGCTGAAGTATCACTTGAAACATTCAACTCCCATAAATTGATTGATTGTATGTAATAATAGTACGAGTGCATGAAAATGTCAATGCACAATAAACGACGAATGTTTTAGGTTTTATGTAAAGTGTGTAAATACTAAATATTACAGAGATTATTTAATTTTGCCGTCTGCGTTAGTGTGTTTTTGTAGTGAAACAAAAGTTTCTTATTATTGTTTGGAAGACAAAAGTTTTCAGTAAAACGACCAAGGAGAGACCACACGAGTCGTGTAACACGACTAATCATTATATAAATATTTTTGTTCTTTCACTCAACGACTCAACATTGCATTGGATCTCTAATATTTTCCGAGTGCATTATTTGTTTAAATGCAACCTGATTGTGATTCGCAATTTGCGAATTGCTGTGTTTTATGTAAGAATTTTACGAGAATTTGTAGGTCTAACAAGTATTATAGTAGTACAATAATAAAGTAACGCGAGCGAACTATATTGTGAGCAATACATACATATTATCATCACCACCATGCAACCAGTGTCAGTTAGTCAGTTTCATATTTCAAATCGAGATTAAAAATTACTGCTGATCTTTTCCGTGTATAACTGGAATCTGTTTACGCGATTAAAAAAAATAATTTTGCCATTTATATTCATTTTTATCACGGTTCCAACTGGAATACCTCAAAGAGCATTCATTAAATTATAATATTTTGACGATTGTGATTACTCTGACTGAATCATAGTGTGCTCATGTAATATAAAATTTGGTTGTTAATAAATAATAATAATAATAATAATAATGTGAGTGTGATTTTAGCTTCATATTGTACATTGTTCTCAGCCATGTCCGGTAATTATGTTAATGTTTGTGTGCGGCCTAAAGTGGTCAAGCAAGAGATTTTAATAGTTTGCATTGACATCATTTGCGATTCGCAAGCCACAATAAGATGAATTTAAAACACCTAAATAGTTTACCTATGTGTTTTATGTGGACATGTGGACAAACCGGTAACGGGTGGGTTTTGTGTAAAATGGAATGGATAGGCCCATAATGTGAAGTTACGAACATTTCGTTATTAGGTTGTCTGGACACTATGTGCGAATAGCGTAGCGTGACGTAATGTATTCTTTGTATTATTTTGCAAGGTTACTTTTTGCAATGAAATAAGAAGTATTATTATACGAATGTGAAAGTAAAAAGTCATTGTTCAAGCTTTACATGGACGAATTGCTCTAGGATGATTTTTTAACCTTTTTTTCTAAACAACTCTTGGCTGTATTTGGATGAAAAACAAAAAGTGCTGCTTCTCGATTCACGATCATGCAGAGCTTTGACGAGGATGTGTTCGAATCTGAGGCCGAATTCAATCTTAATGTGAACTTTGATTTATTA
>VYYJ01001826.1:0-26679 GCA_021029165.1 Cyphoderus albinus
AATAAGTAGTTTTTCCTCATAGAGCAGAAACAAATGAAAGAATCCAAAGAACGTAAAGGGCAAAGGATAAAGTCTTTACTTAACGATAGCAAACATTTTTTATTTCTCTTCTCTGTCTCATGATAGTGGTGTGATGCCGACGCGACGTGCATTTTTCTGTAGCTTCTTGTTAACGAATCATTATATTAAAAGGAGAGGCCTCTCCATTTGCTCATTCTTTATTGAAGGAAAAATGCTCTCTTCCATTCTCTTCTCTAGTAAAGCCTTTTATCACTCCCAGTCCAATAACGTGTAGTTAGATATTATTATCATGAAGGCAAAATAAAATTAGTTGGCGTATGCGCGAGGTGCGCTACAAAATTGTAGCAGTTCTGTTCGTTTGCTCTTGAACTGCGAGAAGTGACTGACGAGAGGACGACGTAAGCAAAAAAATTGTACACACAATCGGTCGGTATATCCCAAGTAGAGTGCATAATCATATATCTCTTTACTACATCATTGGTGTAGCATTTCGAAAAGAGGCTTTTCACGAGCGCACTTGGTATGCTGCAGAAAGAGTAGGAGCCAAGTTCAGCCTGTCTGCTTATTTTCTCGGGTTCCGAATAACCCGACTGAAGAAAACAACGACCACGCACCATTCTCCGCTTAGACAAGGCTCCATGAAAAAATATACTTGTTCTACGTCGACGGAACTGAACAACCTTCATCGGTGTTATAAGCCTTTACGCGGGATATAATGATATACATTTCAGCATTTCCACAGCATTTCCCCCTTGTATTTGTATCCCTTCTGTACATTTTCACTTTAACTAGAGATAGAGACAACCTATCATCTGTTCTCTTCTCCTCTAGTATGAGTGACTCAGTGTGTGGTGTGTGAGTTTTTTCCTCTCTTCTGCTTTCCAAAGCTCCACTTTACGGAGAAAACGATGACGAGAAAACGAGCAGACGGAAAAAGCGAATAAAATAGGAACAAGGCTGAAGGCTATGTGTAATGTGCAATGTAATTCTCTTATAATATGCTGCGTCCCATGTAGATGTTTTCATAGTTAGAAACTACTGCGAAATATACTTGACCAACTCGATATTAAAAATGCATGGATGGCTAAATAAAGGAAAAAAGTGTGTACATGACGGATGGAGTCTATATATAGTACACTGCCGTTACTTTCTTTTAGTAAGTTAAGGCAGAAGTAGCTCAGGTTTGTTCAATGTGCTTCTGCCTACCATGCGAGCATATTTTTTGTTCAACTTTTGTAGTAAAGTAGTACGACGTAACGTAACAAACATTACGACACGGTAATAGTAACGTCGTCGTCATCATCATATCAGTAGCAGTCATCACAACAACAACAACTGAGAGAGTTCAGCAGCAGCAAAGAAGAGAGCTGTGAAGAAAGAATAAGAGAGTTTTCAAACACTTCTCAAATTTGTGTGAGTGAGCTGCTGAATGGTGTTCAGTTTTTCAATTAAGTTCCTAAACCGTTGCATGAATGAATGTTTGATGATTGGCTTGGGAGTTTTAAACTATCCATACATTTAAAGGACTTTTCTATATGAAGAAAGTAAAGTGTAACAACTGTGCCACTTTTTATAGAGTAAATCTGCTGTGTTGTGAATCATGAGACGACAAAGAACTAGTGAAACCCTATTGTATTCAAGTTAAACTTTATTTTGGTACTATTGTAACAGACATCTGTGCTAAATACATACAAGAAAAGAAACGGTAATATTTTTTTATTAAGGTACTAATTAAAATATGGATCTTAAACTAAACTCTGCGAGGTTATAAATACATAGATATTATAGAGCTTGGGCGTATACTCTGATTAATTAATTGATTAGGACTATTTTGGTTAATCCATTGACGCAAGAATTTAAAATAAGAATCTAATGATGATTAAATCTTGATAATCTTGATCGATTCAGTCCACATATAGCGTAAGAAAGTTTATGGGGTTTAAGTAAATACTCAACCTTTGCATAGATAAAGATATTGTATGTATTGTGATTATCCATTCTGAAATTATCTCTTTAATAGCTACGGGTGAAGAGATTTTTGCACTTGAAGTCATTGTTTCTTTTTGATTGTTCTTGTTACTTAAGTAAAAATTATTTTTATATTTAACAGCATAAAGGGAGCGTCAAAATTAAATATCCAGTGTTTTTGTAACATAAATGGGACATGGGTGTTTACTTTTGACAGAGCCTTCATTTTAATCTCCTTGCACAGGTTTAATTGTAGCCAGTTACAGACTCCCTTTTTGAGCTGAAGCAATAAACCAATAGTTATAAGCAGCACAATGTTGTTACGCTAATATAACCAGTGTCAAATATTGATAGGGAAGAGGTTGCAGTTAACCATTGTTTGATGAGTTGATTGGATATGAATGAAGCTGCAGGTTATTACATTTTAAGATAATAATGGAGTTGTGAAAACGGCAGAATTATTTGTTTAATCCAATTGTGAAATCACAGTCAAATGTGTATTCATTGGTTTTTTCAAATACGAAATTATAAAAAAATACTTCTTTAAAAGTTCAAAAATCATTCTTAATCTGAAACTAACGACACACACGGATCAATATCTGCATGGACTAGTTCCTTTCTTTTGTCGCACCTAAACCCACTGTACCAATTTTAAATGGCACCGTAGTAATCAGAAAATTCGCGAAATGTCTTCATGAAAATTAAATTTGTTATTACCAATTGTTAGATATTACACAAACCAATTCGGTTTCGTGTTTTACACTTAAACGTTGTAACCTCCTTGGCGCTATTTTAAGTGCGCTTTATCCTCTTTCGCATCACGTCACGCATATGCCAAAGAGCAAATGTTTACCTAATCTATCTATCGAAGTTAAATTCTCTTCCCGTCTTCTGTGTATGACTGGAATTAAGTTTTGAATTTTTATAGTCTTCTTGAAAGTAGATAATGTATAAAACCTTTTCTCGTAAAAGTGTCATAAAATACATCAACACTAGCACGAGCATGTGGCGTGAAGTTTTGTGTTAAAGAACTAATAAGAAAAGAACAAGCGTTCACCGTAGAGGCAACATCAACTGCTCTTATCCCAAATCGTCAAAACGTCTCTAAATTAAGCAACGCCAAACCCCGCAGCGTTATAGAGATCAGAGCTGGTGTGGTACCCTCTTCCTCTCGCATGGCTCTTACTACAAGGTTAAACATCTTTGCCACCTTCATTAAAATTTGTACGTTATTTGCGTTGGTTGCTGTGAATATGTGATTGAGTGTGCTCTTNGTACCCTCTTCCTCTCGCATGGCTCTTACTACAAGGTTAAACATCTTTGCCACCTTCATTAAAATTTGTACGTTATTTGCGTTGGTTGCTGTGAATATGTGATTGAGTGTGCTCTTCCTATCTAATATCTCAGACCTTTACAACTTTTTTCAAATAATACAACGTACAACATAAACGCTAGTAGAGTACATCTGAAAAGACGGAGAACACTTGGGAAGTTGCCAATCAGGACAGGGTCAAAAAATTGTCTACAAACAAGACTATGATCATCATACTCATCAGATCACCAACAAACAACAAACTCAAAAGTCATAGAATGCAAAAGAAACACGCACGTCACATCAAATATCACACTACTACAATCTTGCATGCACTGTTATTCTGTTACTTCCTTTAGGTCGTACTACAAAAAAGGAAAAAAACGGCACACTCATCGGAACACCTTTCTATTTAAAAGTATCACAATTATTATCTAGTGCTATAGTGTGTGCTACACAAGTAATTGTAATTTTCTTCAATTCAAAATTCATGCTGTGAGCAATGTGCCGTCGGCTTTTCATTGCGATGTTACGACATGCTGCATGCTGCCACATATAGTCGTTTCACAGTTCCCACAGTGTGCATCTGATTTGCACCCTCATAGTTGCACTTGTAGTTAATAGACAAAGGACTTCGTGCGTCAGTATTGCAAATGATTCTGGTTCAGCTGTGAAATTGATCAATTTTTTGCACGCGTGGTTGACAGATCTTTATGCATTTGCTGAGATACAAGACTTTTGAGAGAATGAATAATAATATCAAAAAGGTCAGTCGTCAATCAATGGCGTTAGCTAGTGAGTGAGCTAGTCTCTTGGTCATAATTAAGATATTATTCTATACACCTTGCTCTTGGCAAACATTTCGCAGCAAAATATTGCAATTGCAAGGTCGAGTTTCAGGTAGCGTTAGGTTGACGAGCGTAACGGTAGATATCAGCACAACGAGATAACATGCTGGTAAAATTCTGAAATATTCAAAGTAATATTTGGAAGCACCTGCGTCAATTGATAATTAGAAAGATTCGAGATAACGTTTTAGCAATGCAGTGTCACTCATGTTTTAAAGGTCAATTATAAAGATTGAAACTATAAATAACACATTGAAATGAATTTAAATAAAAAATATGGAAACAATGGTTTTCGAAAGTTCTAGCTTGCAACTGCCTATGTATAAAAACCAGTGCTTAATTTCAAGTATCAAAGTTGGGTACGCGTACGCATAACAAATACTTGATTTAAAATCGGCGCATTTCAATACTTCTAGCAGGTATTATCAGCACTGAAAAGAAGTCTTGATTTTTATGCGTTCGACTGGTTTTTCTTTAAACCTTCTTGAATCAATATTTCATGTCACACCAAATTTTTATTTACTGGCTGCCATGTAGTGGTGATTATCGTCATAAATACTGTGAAACTTACTTAGTTTCTGCGCAAACAACATTCGTGCACGTAAAAGGGTTAAACATAAACATTTCACAAGTGAAGAAGGTCAACAAAACTGCACGACGACAAAGACTTGGATTTTTTGACTGACTTACAACTTACAATGCTGCAACCCAACGATTTTAAATGGAAAGGGCTGCACACATTTTGAATGCAAAATTATCATTCACATTGCAGCTTCTTTAAATTGATTAAGTGACATTCCGTGGTCTTGCTTATAAAGGAAATGTTTACTTTCGCAAGTATTACATTTCAGATTTAATCTTGCAAACTAAATGTTCATACATTAATCAAACAATAAATTGTTCTGTGTAAGGAAACAATTGATACAGTAAACAATCAATCGTAACAAGCTACCAGCTTATGCCAAATAAACACCGAGGATTAGCAAACGTAACATATTGAAAGACTGTACGAAATTATGAAGAACGACAAATGCGAGTCCTCTAAACAAAGTTTCTCTTTCTTCAGAGGTATTGAGGAGGTTTGATGGTAACTGAATCAGGGTCTTCAATTTCGGCTGAAAATTCAACATTCTAAAGAATATAATGAACGAGTAGCGATGAAAGATGACGCATAAAAGTAGACTAAACCAGTGTATTAACATGTGGAAATTCTTTTGTGCTTATTCATTCTTTACTGCAACGTGAATCGTGAGTAATCAGATTTACACAACATCAAAATCCCAAAATACATGTGTTTTGTAAAAAAAATTGAAGCTAAAATCACAATAATAAATATTTGTGGCCACGACCAAGTCGAGTGTAATGCGTAAAGCCAAACTTGACTTCACTCAATAAATCAGGTTTAATAAACACCTGCAAAAATACAAATGTTGCTGTCGAATTAGCTTCTAGGTTTTTATTATTATTTAAAAATACTACGTTTGCAAACAGTTTTGCTCGAAGTATATCGTCATAAATTATAACATATTTTTAGTACAGGTAACCTTGATGTTTTTCTACCAGTACAAAGCATGCAGTATGCTATACATGTAAATATAAATGTTTTTTATTTGTACTGGAAAGTTTCAATTCTTTCAAAACATGTTCAGGCTTAAAACGTATATCCTGTAATTGCTACAAGAATTGAAGTGTTTATGGAACTGTTAATAACCTCAAATCACACTATTCCAATACATGACTTGCTAAATAGGAGTACAAAGCTCTATTATAAAAAGTCAACAAGATTTCTTGACCTCTGTCCGAATATTCAAATACTCAAAATCACTAATGTAATTATTACTAATACTAATAATATTGTGATTATTAAAATCAAAGACAAACAAAAACACTTTCTACGTCTGTATCATGAAAAACATACTAATTTAAAACTTCTTGTATCTTGAAAATACAATTATAAATATTAAAGTTTATGTAGATTAAGATAAGATGATTTTAACTAGTGGAGAAACTAACTTTCTATTTTATTTTTATTTCACAGGTGGTTCATCCAATAATTCAAAATTTTGAAAAAAGTTACTGGATTCATTATCAGTGACCCGAAATCTCCCTGTACACAAATTTTCAGGTCAATTGGGAAAATATTTGTCATCCTAAGCCAGGAGAAAAAAAAACTGCACGCCACGTGAACCAAGTAAGCGTATCTCCAGCCTTCACTTAACTACGTAATTACTGCCAGATTTTACCGATTGCCCATTGAACTTTGATCAGTTTGCAAAACAAAACACAACATCAAAATCAAATTGCGCTTTTCTTCATTGTACGTGGTAAACAAACTATAAACTATTGGAATGAATGAGAACTTGCAACATGAATGTTTCCGGGAAGTCTAAAAATAATTCAGACTTGTAACGTTGTAACACGCCAAATTTTACAAGCCATTTGCTGACCTCAAGTTATAAAGAAACGCAAAGCAAACAATCATTTTCAAATTCTTCCCCCAACCAAAAAGTCTGACTATAAGGAAACAGCTCAGACCTCACGCATAATATTACAATAAAAGTCCATGTTTAATGTGGAAGACCACCGTCACACACAACGCAAGTTTCACCTTAATAATATAATATCATCAACGACATCAACCGCGATTTAAAGTGTGCAAACATGAAAACAACACGTTACATTTCATACGTTAGTTGTTGTATTTATATTATTTCATCTTCCAGTTCCAACAGCATGGAATTAATACTTCAATAACCTTACGCCAAGCTCACTCCCCAGTCCAACAACTTCAACTTGATTTGTGATGATTAACTCTGGGTTTTGCTTTTCTCTTACTGCTTACGCACGCACTTCGTTAAACACACATCATTACAATATTATTCAACTCTTAATACTTGGATGAAGCCGTATGGCAAGTTATATGTAACAAAAGAATGAAGCAGCAAAAAGTGGAGAGCTCTTTTATGCAACTGGAAAAATGTGTTGGTAATGATAATAATTTTAACGTGAAAAGTACAGGCCTGTATAATACTTACTACATCAAACATCAGCATCAGAAAGAATCAGGGCTGCTGCTGCGTTGATGGAATGAAATGAAATTGTGCTTTGAACAACAAACAGTGAAATCAGTCAGTAGTTAGCAGTCATACCTGCAACATCATTTCTCCTCGTGCTGCAATCAAACATGCCCATTTATTTAACAACAAGGGTCTACCATTACACTGTGGGCGCTCTATGTTGCAGCGAACATCGACTGTTTAATTTATTCTTTCTGACTGACTGCTTACAATTCGGCAACGTTGAGTAAGTTATTATTTTTGATACTGTGTGCGCAGTTTAAAAAAAAATCTACAGCTTGGGATTTTTAGTGTTATTTAAATAATAAGTTTAATGCAAACAAAGAGTAAGAATGAGAGCGTATGTAATCTGCCTCACGATAAGCCCAGACTTCAACAAGGGGATAATTGTATTCACTTAACAACTATTATCAGTCAAGTAGAGAGAAAATTCAGTTAATCGATAATGCCGTCATCTGGCTGTGCCACGAGGATAACTACTGTGAACGCAGCGCCGGCCACTGCAGCTTGGACAATTCTGCAAAATAAGCAAAATAATCACGGTGGTTGTGCTAATACGATTACTTCCATTAGAAGCCATTTCGTTGATAACCATCCGCATCTACGCTGCAATTTTTGGAATAATACTTTTGACGACGAACAGGAGGAGCCTACATCTTGCATCATTCTGTCGTCTTTGTCATCCTCCGCGTCATCATTACCACTTTTTACGTTTGGCGTGGAGAAGGAAGAGTTGAGCAGCTCCCTTCATCGCCGACATTTCTTAAATAGAAACTCGCGTCCTCCTCTCATCATTGTGTAGAAGCTACTTTTGTGCAAGCAGTGGCAAACCAGTAGCCACTACAGCGGACTCTTCTATCCAAAACCATGTTACAATTTTATTGTCCTGTAGCTAATTAAGAAGATAAAAATGTGACAATATAATTTAGCTGTAGCTCATCTATAATTGTGCAGAAGCTAATTTTGCTGAAGAAACACGAACAATGTGACTAGCACAGTGTGGTGTACTTTTACTGTGAGTAATAATTTTATGTTTTACGTGTAGCTTTTGAAGACTTTTGCTACCATTTTTTCTCGCGGCGAATCATTCAAGTTGGCGTCACGTTCGGGTGAAAGCCGACTTCCCCAAACCCCACAACATCTTCCCTTGCAACAGCAACCTCAGCTCACTCAAACCATGGAGAAATTGTCAGAGAAGAGGACTCCCATTCGCGTGGGATTCTATGATATTGAAAAGACTATTGGCAAAGGCAATTTCGCTGTTGTCAAGCTCGCGAGGCACCGGCTGACAAAAACTGAGGTAAGTAAATCCAGAAAGTTTTCAGAGGTATAATGGAAAGGCAGAAGTGTCAAGTGACCATAGGCTGTATAAATGTTTTAAAAGTTTTCCACAAATCGATAACTCAAAGTTTTACTCTGCTAGCTAGAACAACGACTAGTTCCATGTGAACAATACTGAGTTATAAGCTCCTAAAGACTTTAGGCTAAAGTGAGCAATGACATTTCTAGTTTACTTCAGCATGTGTTCATTTTATGTTGAAATGAAAGATCATATCGTTGTTATGCATTTTCCTTATGTAAGCGCCAAACGCTTTGATAGACTGAAGCTGAACCTTTAGTTTGTGAAATTAGCTCGAGCATATAAAATGATTTTTTAAGTGTACTTTCAAAGTTACGGTTTTAATTTATTGTAACCATCAAACTTGACATATGTAGCTTGACAATATGTCAGAATTTATGTCGAAGTCACTTGAGCAAATTATTAACGCTTTTTAAAAGAATTTTAAAATTGATTTGATTAATTAATAAGGCAGAATTTAAGTTGGACATCATACACAATATGATCCATTGAGAAAGAAAACTATTTTTGAAAGTGGATATTTGATTTTCGTGAATGAAATAGGTTGGAACTTTTAAAGTTACTCGCTCCGATTTTCAAATGCACCGAAATGACAGTCAAATAATTTTAAGGGGCTAATAAAATTGTGTACAGCGATTTCTTTGTAGTGCAATAGAAAAAAACCGCACTTTACTAATTACCGAGGTTAAAATTGCTGTACGTAACAACGTCGATAGAGATAGCAGTTAATGTCTTGCGAAATGGAAAGTTTCGTTACTTAAAGTGGAAAAGAATAATGAAACATAAAGTTGGATACCGCAAAGCAAAAAAGAGAAAAACACATTAGGAATCTAATCACTTTATTCAATCACAATTTTCCTCGGAATTTTATTGTAGTGTACTGCAACAATAGCATCAATGACGGCAAAAAGAAAAACAAAATACAGGGTAACAACCAATAAGATAAACAACTGGAATTCCATTGACGTGAATTTCAACTTGAACTAGACCGGTCAAAAAATTAACCATGGTAGATATATACACATTGTAATTAGTCACTGACCACTGAACACAAGCTTTAAGAAAGAAATTCAGTTTTGTTACTATTTTGCAAAGTGTTTATCTCAATTTTAACTCTAACAACCCTATTATTTCCCATTGAACAGAAAGTTGATTTTAGCAATTACGTTTCTGACATCTTACATAAACCTCTTAAATACTTATTTTGAGTTGGGGTAGGCAATTAGGATTTTTCGGGCATAATAACCTAACATAACAATTTGACTGTAGTCTGTGTGCAGTGATGTATTTTAGTATCTAGTCTGCAAAAAGTCAAATGTAACACTAACATTGTACACACTGTACAATAAGGACTGTAACAAGGTACTTCTGTTTTCTATTGAAAATTCATACGAGATATTTGACGAGATAGAAAATGTTTACGGCAAAGCGGATGTTGTGCTAGAAGTTACATGTGAAATCAGAGGCAAATTCCCATTATTATTAGCGTCCTAGCTGATGATACACTAATGCAAAGAAATTAAGCTAATGTAAACTTTTCTCATTTCTAATTTAATTATGTGTAATATTTTCCAGAATTGACTAAAAGGGCAAATTTTTGCGAACAAGTTTAGGAGGAAGTTTATGTGAGCAAATCCACCAAAATTCACAGTTCAAAGTTCAAATAAAAGACAAACAGACTGGAGTAAATGGCTGGATATGTATCTAACTTGCTATAATTAAAAATTTAATGTGGAAAATTATAACAACAACAACAACATGCTGATTTAGAAATGAGAATCTAAGAACGATTCCATCTAAATTTAGAGTGCAAATCACGAATTACACTGAATACATCCTGAAGTTCGCATTTATTTATTGTGAGAATTTAAAGCAGTTTTCCTTTTGGAAAGGAATTACTCAACTTTAGATAGATTTGCAAAGATTAAAGCATTTATTATCTTGCTAGCTTCCAACGTGCGAATTAATTGTAAGCTAGACGAGTAATTTGCGGAAAGTTTTAACGATAAATTGAATTTAGTGAGTATTTTTCTCAATCTTTCATAGATTGCGCATTTTTGTTGATTTGCGAATGTAGGTATTCAATTTCATTTCCATGCCTTTTCACTAGTCGAATAATCGAATTGTAATAAGATTGAATGATATAGTAATTGCTAAAAGGCAAACGTTGTTCACTCATTATCTCACTAAATAGTATGTAACAAGAAGATATAAACTCTCCATGAAGCTTGTGCTTTACTATACACACAACGAGCACTCGCGTGCTCAGTGTTAACAAGAAACAAGTACTACACGCTATCAGCTACACCTTGAACTTGAATGTTGTGTTGTGCTACCAAAGTACCAAGTCTAGAATGTAGAATCTTACTTAGAATGTTACTTTCTCATCAAATACAATTTGAACATTAGCAAAATAGTACATTGCTACCGAGATGTCAACATTTCTATGCTTGTATGTAATATTGTAAGCTAAGTGTTGTGCATTTCACAAAGAGTTGGAGAATACTGGAAGTTAAAAAACTTTAATGCAATCGGAGCGATCACACATCACACATGAAAATTGTTGTAGATAATTTCATGATCACCCACTTCTACCAAGTACCTACCATTGGCAGCCAGTAACACTTTATTGTGTAAGGTCGCTTGTCTTATATGCTGTATTCTATTAAGTTATGTAGAATCCATATTATTTCGATAACATTTATATTTAGAGTCTCAAGTTTGAATGTGTAAACTGTATGTATCGTCAAATCAGACACATCGTCAATTAACATCTGTGCTACTTGAAATTAGAAAATTAGACCATCACCACAACTTAAATGTATTTTGTAGCTATTCTGTGGTAAATAGTAATTGCGATAAGATTAGTGTACTGTATCGTTTATTTATAAACGCTGGAAACTTCCACTTTTCTCAGTCGCTGACAAAATTGACTGACACATCATGTTTTTCATCAAGTTTCAGACATTCTCAATGTTGCACACATATTATGAACATCGTGTCATATTATACTTACTATACATATAACTTTGCACCTTCGTTGAAATGAGATTGCGTTCTTGGATCTCTACCATTCATTATAACTCCTTCTTTGTATGACGTCATCATTACTCGTATCTAAAAACTAGTCGAAGTGTAGCCGCGATAAAGAAAAACTTCGCAGTTGTGGAGCGACTATTAAAAGTGGTTCGCACTCGACGGTCTTTGTGGTTATATTTTATTAATGTGTATATGCATCATGTATAATACATGTGAACATTTAATTGTATATTTAGATGCACATCACAAGGTATGGAATGTGCCATAATATATATATATATCTGTTTTAAATAAGATACAATAGAACAAAAATAAACTGAGAACAAAAGAAGGGAAGTTGTACGATTTATCCGTGAACAGGAAAAAATATTACGTTTTTTTTGCGATTTCGATGAATATGGATAGATCAATGTAATTATTATATTTTGTGCAGTTTTCATAAAAAAGGCATAAAATAATGTTCCAATTACCAACATCCATGAATGCAGATTTATGATTTATTTCAGAATTTAAATTTGCAAATGGCCAATCCAATCATAAACCACACGAGAAAGCATAAGGTAATAATTATTTGTTTCGAATTGCCTGCACTTACCATTGAAGCAATCTTTACTTTTTAGGTATGAATGGAGGAATTGACTGTTTAAGTTCCAGGAAAGTTGAATTAATAAAGAAACAAAATTTAAAAAATGGATGATGTCTCATAGAGCGTAAATTCCATTCAATGCAATAAGTCAATTTTTTACGTTTTGCTTCTACCCTAAATGTTACTCCAAAAACCCAGGCATAGTTTGTGTGACGAGTGCCTGCTTGCTACAAAAAGCTGGGCAGTTTGTGTATTTACGTAGACATATAATAACCACATTGTCCCTGACCTTGGTATCTGCTGGGAATGCTGTAATCGTGCTCTACAACTGATCTTGTGCTTATGTTTGCCAAAACTCATCCTAGTGCAGACCTGGGACATCTTCATACACTGCACACTAACCTAACTTAATTTACATTAGTTTTTGTTCCCGTTGACACGACCTCGGCCAATAAAGATTAAGAATAAGCACGATGTTTCGGAGTGATTGTCCGTTCTGACTGCTATTCTGTCCTGTATTTTTGCATGTGTAATTTTACAATCGTATGTGAAATGAAGTAGGCGTAAACTTCATGAAGCGTAGTTACTAAAATCGCAAAATTTTAACACATACATATTGTTATGTCATGTCATTTAAAGGCGGCCTTTGCATATTTAGATTACTGATTAGATTACTAATCGAACCTTTGGTCGCGCGTTTAGATTTTTATTTGAGTTGTGTCTGTGTAATGAATTGTATTTCACAATGCCTTTCATCATTCAGTTTGCACTCTATTTGACGCAAGTAAGGTGTTGGTTGCGACACTTTTTAATGTAAAATAAACCAACTCAGTGTTTTAGAATGAGTTTATGAAGCCAGTGACGTTGATGTAACATTGTAAGGTGAAAGTATGAAATATATTATAAGTACAATAAGTATAAGTATAATATTATAAGTATAATGATTAGTATGGTAGGTCCTCTTGTCTGTTATTAAAATCGTCACGTAATTTTCCACTGCAGCTACATACAAAATGTAAATGCACATGTAAATAAAAAGTCGCTTTTTTATTTGTGTCTATTATGGTCCAAATATAAATGTTTACTTATTATTGTATATTTTAAATATATGTATTTACGAAGTGAGTCATTCATTGCATTAGCAGGTTGGTGACGTTAGTTTAATTGATTTATTTAAATACTGATGTGTACTATTTCTGGAAGAATCATACGTAGATAAAAGGCACTTCCGGGGAATTCTAGGTACTAATTTGGTAAGCCCATTAGGTTGCTATTTTAGTCTAGAATATAAGAGTGATCAGAAAATAATGGACACGAATGACGTGATGCGTGATTGTTTATCAGGAAAAGGGTTGAATACGGACAAATTTAAATGGCTCATATACAAGATATGTTTGAAACTTTCATTTCAACGACATGAAAACATGAGTCATGTGTCACTTGTTATGTAATATGTCAATTTGGTGGAAATGATTATTGATTAAAAAATTGATTACCAATTAATTGTACTCTATTTCAGGTTGCCATTAAAATCATTGACAAGACGCAGCTTCAAGCTGCTGACCTGAGAAGAGCGTACCGGGAAGTTCGGGTATTGAAGAAACTCCATCATCCGCATATCATTCGATTATATCAGGTGGGTAATACCTTTAGACTTTCTTGCCTAAAACATAGAGTAAATTAATAGCTATCCACAACATAACTGAATTTTCTAACCGTCAATTCAACAATATCAGTTCATGCTTTGTGGATCTGTATGATCATGACTTGACGTCACAGTTACTGTCACTCTGAGTTCCACATGTAAATAAATAATGCATTTACTCATTCTATTTCGGTTGTACTATAACCCTCTGAATATTTCTGACGTTCTTATATATGACAACTAGATAAGTAACATGAGAACTCAGAGTAAGGCTTTTGTGGAATACTGGTTGAAGGAATGACGCAAGGATGCAATCTGAGTATATGTAAAACTATAAGTTAAATTGACAGCACACGAAGCAACTGCTGCAGTTGAATTCAACAACCACATTTTAAAATTGCAGGCAGACTGTAATGACGTGTGCATCGCGCAAAAGTCAAAAGTCCATTCAAGTTCAGTGGTTTTCACCATAATGTGAGATTTCATTTTGTCGATGAGTAATTTTTGTAACCCAACAAATAACAAATATTTTGCATGGCTTGTATGAATGATAGCTAGTTGAATCATGTAGGTACAAGCCTAACACGAGTAATCGAGTATCATCACACGCTTGTATAAAGAGGTTATGTACTCGTGGCGTGGTAAAAGTAATTATTTGCATTGATTTTTAGTGGTTTGAATTGATTTGGAATATATGAAAGAATTTTTGTTGGGTATCTGCCGTAGACACTTTATTACAAAAGAGGATTTTGAACAGCAGTAAATAATTTATTTATGTCTTGAATTGCCTTTGGTGAATTCAGATTTGCCTCAGTAATACAATATACTTACAAATAATATTTTTACGATTCGGTAAAATGATTTGTAGGACGGCTAGGTGAAAATTTAAACATAATGCCTTTTCAAGTCTAAATAAAAATAGCTAATCTATTGACCTGAAGCAAGTTACATACTTCCTCTATCGACTTTTTATTTAAACTTATGTACTAAACAAATATATCATAACTTCAGATGATCACAACTTACAATCAGTAAATGATGCTAGCTAGTATTAAAAATTGAAAATGTAGTAGCAAGCTGTAGAGCCATGCAATGCAATATAGTTAGTTACCTGTCACGACGGTAAGGGATAGAAGAGGTAATGCGAAGACAGAAAGCTCCTTCTCTTCCTTAAATAATTAATATACATTTATTGTATTAGTGTATAAGAACCAACGGCCAATATTTATACGTCTGACATACCATAAAAATAGGAAAATTTTCTATTCCCTTAACTTTTAAAGCAGCATCGTAAGTTAAATATAAATGGATTGTTTCTTTTCTTACAGGTAATGGAGACAAAAAATATGCTGTACATCGTCACTGAATATGCTCCACAGGGTGAAATTTTTGGTAAGTAAAAGTTAAATTACTTTATTTAATTTGTAAGTTTCAATTTTGAATCAATCAAACAAAGATAAATTATCTGCTGCCTTTATTGCTCTCGTTCAAAGCATACTCTTTGGCCTTGTATTAGTTACAAGAATACTAATATAATAATAAGAAAGTTAGAATAGCATTTCCTGTTTAAAAGAATCACTTCCATGTTGTGGTGTGGATGAAAGTAAGTGATGACGTCATTGAGAAAACATTTTAGTTTAATAGTATTAAAGTAATTTTATACTGTAATTCTTATTGATCACAGACAGCATTGTGAATTAAAGTCAAAAGTTGTTCAACATCGTATTACAGTAGTACTGTCTGATCATTTGTATGAGGAGAGCAAGAAATCGGAAAGTCGATTATTTTCCGCACGTACGGAGCAAGATTAATATAATTTTTTATTCTTAAGTTGGACATAAGGCAATGGTGCCAACCAAACTGTCCCCAAAATAAATGGCTAAAAATATAACACGTTTGTATGTGATAAAGTGATAAAATGTCATGAGTCGTAAATATCTTGTAAAATGTAAGTCTGCATTTCTAAAATCATAATCTCGACACGGTTGGTATACAACTTGCTTATGACCGCATATATAGACACGTTAACCAATGACTTTTAACGTAGATTAAAGTCTTTTTTCGTGTCGTTTGGGATATTTTTGATTGCATTTATTTCATCGTTCCTTACCAAGCACGCAAAGAAGAGAATTTTGGGATGCATGCATCTAATTTAATTTGGCCGTATTTTTAAACTTCCTTCAATAATATATCAATTGGAAATTGTGAAATTCAAGTACCGTTATCATTCAATACAAAGAAAGTGGGGTCACTTATGTGTTGTCGAGTACATATTTAAGTATAGGTTGACGATGACGGTTTCCTTGCATTATAAGGAAAAGCTGAATCCGTACGGAACGTCATACTTTCTCGTTAAACATTTAAGTGTGGGCAGAAGAAAGGACACAGAGGATACGTAAAAAAGAGAATTTGTAAATGACGTTCGACGCTCTGTCCCTATATCTTTCGATTTAGTAAAAACTCCGACAAAATCTTATCCGAGAACTGGCACGAACAAGTAGGTATATACTTGAGAATGTTATATCAAAACAACAAAATAATGCCAAAGAAAGACATTGGATAAAGCCGAGAACGTGTACCCGACTCGCACCTTACATGCTGTTTCTCAATGAAAATCATTGCAATAAGCAACTTCAACAGCAAATGCTTGAACTCATATATTGCAACTAGTCCCACAACGAAGGATATAGGATATAGCGAAGGATAAACACTACCTGTGCCAGAGATACGTAAGATATAGAGTGGAGCACAATGGAGTTTCAGGGAAGAGAAAGAGGGAAGGACGGAGGAAAGGAAGGAGTAAGTCGTAGAGGGAGCGAGGGGCTGCTTGCGTCACTTGCGGAGACATATTTATTCTACATACTTACTCCACTTTTACTATAAAAGCCCGATATGTGTGGAATTCGAATAGTATGTGTGTACGCGTACGGAACGGAGTACGGACAGCTTGGTGTAGGGACTAGAAGGACGGAGGAAGTCGGATGATATGATTATAGTATTCTCGGCTGAATGGAAACAAGATAGGGAGAGATTACCTATATCCTTGTCTATTCATTCTTCTCCTCTGCTTCTTATTTACCCATGCATATACCATACCCAAAAGCAATTTATCGCTTAATGATAGGGCGACAACGTTGCTCGCCGAGGAGGATTGCGACTTCTGTGCCTGAACAGTTTAGCTAGTTCCATAGGTTATGTATTTATAATACGTAGAGAAACTCTTCTGTGGCGAATTTCTCCTCCGGCCTACATCCGGATCATACCATTTCTTTCTAGATAATGTACCATGATACCCTTGGGTGCACTAAATAGACGAATCTGGCCTTTCTTCCACATCGTCCTAGGTGCCATTTACATGGTGCTTCAAGAGTACAAAAATGCAGACTACGTTTTTATGATAGGATATGATGATGTTCTAGACGCTCATTTGTGAAGCAGGTGTTTTCATTAATTACCTCGAAGCTGTGGTCTGCCAGAAAGTTACGTAGGTATAATTTTTAAATGCCCGGATTTCATTTGTAGGCAAATTTGCAGTGATGAAATATTTATGATTGAAATCCCAAATCAACACCCACTAAAGCCGAAGCACAGATAATATTCATATCGTGTAGCAAATTACACTTTTCCGAGGGATATTTTATCTGTGGATGGGTGAATTATATGAAAAGTGGCAAGAGATATTATATTAAATAACATACATATACATAATTATTAGAAACTAGAAGAGAAAGAGAAGAGGTTGAATTTGCTGAATTCAACACGACGTACAGCCGACGTCATCATCGATGGTGCAGGACCGTCCAATGGTCCTATGGATTTTTGAATAGA
Organism: Cyphoderus albinus; assembly: GCA_021029165.1. Classification (NCBI taxonomy): domain Eukaryota; kingdom Metazoa; phylum Arthropoda; class Collembola; order Entomobryomorpha; family Paronellidae; genus Cyphoderus; species Cyphoderus albinus. Next base: position 17,685 of record VYYJ01001826.1, read on the forward strand.
GAGAAGGGAAATTGTAGGAGTTATTATCATTTTGAAGCCCACACAATTTTCCTCCTCCGCAGGTGCACTTTGAAAAGCTAAAGCTTTGAGTTTGAGTTGCAGCGAGTTACATTTTGGCCTAAATTAAAAAAGATCGTACCTTATTTTTAGTCCAAACAATGGCAAATAAATACAAATGCATGGAATGAAAACAAAATTGAAAAGGATTGTAGTTTCACCAACAACTACGTCATCCACTCATTATTTATGAACTGGAAAAGTTGAACTGCATCAAAATATTTTCAGCCCAGTTACTTTTGCAATAGCATGGATCGCACAAGTACCAATAACAAATATTTGTTTTTCATTCATGTTCCTTTCAAAAATCATATTTTAATTTTCTTTTAATAATTTTAGTTGTCTGAATACTGGATGTGAGTTTCGCAATAAAAGAAAATCAAAACTCAGATACCCATATACGAAAGATAAAAAAGGAGATAAAACAGTTTTTGTATGAGGCTAATGGTGTATGTATTGCCATATGAGATGATGACTTTCTTGTTTGGTTTTTAGAGTACTTTCTGGTACCCTGAATAACATTGTTAAATACTGAATGGCGCAACTAGTTAAAGTAGAAAATTATCCAAACTCTTAAGTTGTGAAGTGTATCCTCTTGTTTGATATTGCCTATATTTTCATTCATTGAAAACGTATATCATATCAAAGCTCTGTCTTTCGTATTTCTGTTTGAAGGAGTGATAAAGTTGATAACTGAAATATAAAAAAAATCTTGTAAATCCCAACGGTATGAGTAAATCATGAGTATGACTGTCGGATAAATATTTGTTAAATTATTATGTATAAATATCTATCTTACAACTTAAAAATTATCGTTGAGATATATAACTTGCAATGTGAACGTCGCCATTGTCGCCTACTGGCTGGACTTGAACTGTTTGTGAACAAGATTTATTGTTATCGCATCTCTGCGCTTCTAGAAATAATGAAAATTTGTGTGGGTGTATTTTTGCTTTCATTTCATGGATATGACACTGACGATTATTGGTTACCGGTTTAGGTCCACATAACGGAAATGACAGATGTACATATTTAGATCTGTCTTAAGATGAAGTTCTTTGTACTTTGGATTGCGGAACTTATATTACCTACTGGTACTTTTCTTTCGTTCCGTTCCGTCAGATGCAAATCCCAGTCTCCAGAGTGTGAAATATGTTTAGTCAGATTGACTGTTTTCATTGGACCGAGGTTGGATTTCCACATGTTTGAAGTATTCAAAATAATTTTTGTGGTGTACTTTGCACACGAGCCATTCCAAATTGTACAAGTCAAGGCAAAACAGAAACCGAAACTATTAATAATTTTATTCATGAGCCATTCGTTCAATTGTAGACAAGATGAAAATAGTACATGTGAGAATTTTCGGTTAATAAAATCTTATGGACTAAAGGTTCGTCTCTTGAGATTTTAGTCTGTCTACATTTCTGTAAGTGACCTTCATTTTTTCAAATCTATTTTTATGCGAATGAATCATCGGTCGTATCTGTTTATGAGTAGGAATACCAAAAACCAGCGAGGTGATACAACTCTCAACTTTCAAAAATCTGTAACAGACTGATTTTCAAAAGGAATCATGTGTGGTGGTGTCTACTGCTTTTTATCGCTTGGCCACAAACAAATTGAAGATTTGGTATGTTGATTTGATGACACGTATTGCGATTTCATCGCTTGCCAAATACCACAAATAAAGGTTGGATTTTCCTTCGTTTTGCTTATTTAATGTTTTAACAGGTTTAATGAAAAATGCAGCAAACATGGTCTTTCATAAGTTTCATAAGTATTTCAAAAGACTGTCCTTATTTACAAAAGAAACTTAATGTGGCTCTTCTAAAATAATGAAACAGACATTATGAAAATAGAATGCGAAAAGGAGAAAATTAAAGTAGAGATTTGTCGGTAGTACAGTTTCATTTTCAACTTGATTGTAAATTCTTTAGCCAGATGCCAAACTATTCATGATTCATTCACATTATTCGGTTCCATTTTGAAATTAGAAAATGTTAAGCTTATTGAGTATATTTTTAATACACGGACAACTTCATAATTGAATTCAATGTGAACATTGAAAACTGTTGCTGTTATAACTTGACATTTGCTGCAAGGTGGATTTAACCTCTTTCTCTTTGAATCTGTCTGAAACCTATGATATGCAACATTCACACTTGTACTACTTGTTGTAGAATTTGAGTTCCTTTCTTATTTTTCTAAATAATGTCTGTGCCTTCTCCCCCGCAAACCGAATTGGTTCTTGTTTTTTAATCTAAAGGGCATTTTGTATTTTAGTGATGTATTTATTCTACTATTTATGGATGAATAAATCATTCATTTTCTCTCCGACTTCGTATATGTAGATGTTCATTTATTGAGGCTTTGACTAAGGATTAATGGTCCCGTTATTAAGGTGCAAGTAAAGACACGTGAGAGACATAAGAGAAAGATATGTTTTATGTACAGTTGCTAGTGATGAGTACGCAATGCCAACTACTTGTTGTAGAATTTGAGTTCCTTTCTTATTTTTCTAAATAATGTCTGTGCCTTCTCCCCCGCAAACCGAATTGGTTCTTGTTTTCTTATCTAAAGGGCATTTTGTATTTATTGATGTAGTATTTATGGATGAATGAATCATTCATTTACTCTCCGACTTCGTATATGTAGATGTTCATTTATTGAGGCTTTGACTAAAGATTAATGGTCCCGTTATTAAGGTGCAAGTAAAGACACGTGAGAGACATAAGAGAAAGATATGTTTTATGTACAGTTGCTAGTGATGAGTACGCAATGCCGCCACCACAACCACCAGCTCTTTTTTCTCTGGTCCTTTGTTGCTAACCGCTTCTCTAGATCATCAAACGAATATTGTATTTTTTTCGTAGCACATCTCAGTCACTCTGCTTTTCTGAATACGCAACTACTCAAACTGACTTCAGCGAGAGAGTGAGAAAGAGGAACGAGAAAGCATGGCGATAGACTACGGACAATCCAAAAAATTTAGTGAGAGGTCCAATGACGCAAATATTTTCGTCACATTCGTGCGCGGTTTGAGTCTTGAGCCCTGTGTGCTTCTTGCTTGATTATTATTATATATGTAGGTACTAGGTAAATGCCTAACCTATCTAGGAGCATATGGCGGCGATTTTAGGGAAACGAGAAAAGTTGCTTGTTTGAGGTCTAACCGAACTTGAAACACTTTTTAACGTAGGTAGGACAGAATTCGGCATATTAACCATAAGCATAAGCTGGCCGATAGTAACATCGACCTCATATACCTAGTTTTGGAAATGGGATAAGGTAGATGTTTCTATTTTATGTGGTACTAGCACAAGCCGTGTGGAACACTGGAAAATGGGACTGTTGTGTTTGTATGGGGAAGAAAGATACGATGAGGTCCTCTTGCCTCTTGCTGCCCCGCTTCCTATACTCTCTGTCGCTGCTAGCAAGTCAAAGCCGTCAAAGGTGTAGGTAATAGCAATATGAAGCAGAACTAAAAGCAGATTGTTGGCTGAACTTTCTCTCATACTTTTACGATGTGAATTGGAACAGGCATTATCGTAAAAATAGTTGTCAGTTTGTCAGCTTGTCAGCTACACATGAAAAAATAATCCAACTAACTTTTTTAACAATCGCACATAACTTTTGCAAATTTTTGTATCTTCTTTTCCACTGATATTTCGAATCAACTTTTTTCACGTTAAAATTTGCAAAATGAATGGCGATTCATAAATAGGTCTAATGTATGTCACACCTTTCTAAAAGCGTAACAAACTGTTTTTTTAATTCTCGGGCTGGGAATTGGTTGGAAAGCAATAAAGCACAGGCACATAAAGTACAAAATGATTTATTCGCTTTTAATTTTATGTATTTGAAATTTTTGCGGTTTATATTTTCATTCAGTTTTACTATTGAAATTTTTGCAATAATAACAATTCGTCTGAAGCAAGTTTTACCAGTGTCACTAGTCACTGTTGGTGCCGCAGAAATTGATATAAGAGTTTTGTCGCATCAAAGCAAAGTTTAACAACAACGTCAAACTCCGAAAATTGTTTGCAGGATGATGATAATAATAATGAAACCTTGAGTTTTACCCGTGTTTCCCATTTCTTTCGTCGTACGTCATCAAAAATAAGTAGGCACACACTCACTCAGCACATAACATGCCACATACCCTGCAGGTTTTCGGAAAAGAGATTTCTTCGTAATGTTATATGAACGTTGAACGAAGAAAGGAAGTAGAAGGCCTCCACTTTCATCCTCATTGCATTACTATACTTTCTTCTTAACCTGTTATGAGAATAACTTCCGTAATAATATTATTGGTAATAGAATTAACAGCGACAGTGCTCATGTGATGACTCTTTTCCTACGCCTCGTCTATATGTAATTCACCATTAGTGCGGTATTTCCAACAGGCAGAAAGGTTATAAATTTAATATAATTTTGCTCACAGTTTGTTGTACATACAGCATGATCGTTAAAAATTATATGAGGTCTAGGCGACTGAGTCTTTAATTGAATACTTGAAAATTGAAATCGTTACCCGGATAGAGAAGTGGCAATAATTAGACGTATTTTCTCCGTCTTCCCTTTTCCGGGGAAAGGGCGCTCGAGAACCGACGTCATTCCGAACTACTGCGTCTGTTTACTTTCTTAAACAGCCTCATACAGATATAAAGTATAAAAATATATACCGGGTCTGCTATACTACCTTCCTCTGAAACCGAATATCGGATTTACATGAAAATCCTGCTGATGATGATATGGTAAGATATGATTATAATGATGGAATTTCTCTGCTACCATGAAAGGCAAAAAGGAGAGACAATCTGAGAATGTGCGATGATGATACGCTTAGAAGGTATCCTTCTTTATATTTACTGAAATAGGAGTTCTGTTTGCAAAAGTATGTCAAAATGGTTAAGGTAGCAATGGTCAAAGCATTAGACACTAAAAACATGGGGCGATGACGCGACATGCTCCAAATATGTACGTAAGCAAGAAATTATATGTTTAATACAACTGCGAATATTCGGATTATATTTCATGTGTGTAAGTAAGGCATATATGCCTGTTATTTATGCTCCAACCAAACATTTCAGCGAATCGCATTTTACTTGCACAGGTTTGTGCCTTAGATTTCTTCTAGTGAATAAGAAGTAACTGGAAAAGTTTCGGAAGTGGCCTCTCATTCTAATGCAGGACACCATAACACAGTCTAAATGGTTACTTGACTTCTCCCGGATGAGACTCCACTTGATGCAGTAAACAAAACACGAATAACAGAATTACCACTCGAATGAAGTATCACTTGTCCAGGAAAGAATTGAATTGCATTTGCTATGCTTATTTCTACTTAGAGAATGTCGTTCTAACTATTCCATGATTGAATTCAATAATCTTCATTGTGAAAGCTGAAACGGGCGACTGAAAGTCAGTCAAGTCAAATGCACAAAGTAAACACTAGAATGGTTGAGCAGAAAGCGTTGCTTCCTGGAGGGGAAAGCTGAAATGGCTCATATTGTGCTTTGAGCTCCCGAGCTGGCAACTTCCCGTTATATGTACCTTGTTGGGACGGATTCCTTTTCTCCTTCTCGTATGGGATGTTAACGGTATACTGTGGGGGTGGATAGGCTAAATAATGCTAGAGAGACCTAGGTCTTGGAATGATACCTTATCTTATGTATAATCACAGCCTTTCCAGTTATTTTGGGGTTGTGCATTGTTCCTTTCTTTAAACGAATGACGCGTACCCTTTCTAGCCTGCTCATATCTCATACTTCAATTTGAAGATTGCAGTGAGAATTACATTTACATATTTATATTTAATGTGGTTCATTTATTGCAATGCATTTAGGGGGTTTGTTACTCAATTCGTTAAGTCAGAGGTAAACTTAAGATTCTACCTAAGCTAATTACAAATTAACCCTTTCATCGGAGTAGATATATTAAAATTAAACTTAATAACCAGCCTAAAGCCTACACCAACGCATGTTCTAGTTACACAACTTTCACATTCCAAGTTCCAAATTCCGTTGTGACTTGATGATACCTAAAATCTTATTTCAGTATTCTATTGAAAGGACCAATAACGCCTACATGTCATTGGCTTGTTTTGGATATCACTATCGCATACCAAAGTTTTCCATACCATGCAGTAAACAACAACGACACCTTATTCTGTAGTCACTTTCTCTGCTATTCAATTTCAAACAATATCTTGTGCCAATCGTTTCCATTCATGATTTCATCAAATCTTATTTTGTTCTCCTTTGCAAACGTCACAACCACTCACTCCATCTTTTTTGTTCCTTTGTCCTTCACAAGTGCAAGAGACGCATATTGGGCAGTGACGTCTGTTCCGTCGACATTGCAATTTTAGACCATTCTCCAAATCTCCAAAGTCCCCAGCCCTTTCCTTTCGATTCTCAGAGAGAGAAAAACCGTAGGCGCTTTGTTTTTATTATTTGGAAAAGGTATATGAAATCAGCGAACCGGGACAATAATTTTCATCATAAGTCGTTTACTTTTAAACCCTTATTGTTTGTTTGTTGATCCTTTTTTCCAATTTGCAGTCATTCACTTTTCATTTAAATGTACTGTTCGAGTGGTGGCGCACGTAGGTATATTATTCAGAACAATAATGATGGTGGTGTGGTTGGTATTGGATGTGATGTATTAGGTTGATTGGTTGAAAAAGGAAGAGGATTATGGGAGAAAATGGAGAAAAAGTGAAGTGAAGGTTGAGCGGAGCGATATTGTTTGTTTGTGTATGCCTGCATCGTGTGTGTTCCAATTCTGGTCCTTTTGTAGACCTGTGCTTTCTCTCTCTTTCTCTCACTCCATCCAGCATTGATATTATTAGTTGCAGTTGTGGGATTGTGGAATATTATTCCCGGTTGGTATAGGCTATAGGAAGGGTGTGTATAAACATATGTTTGATTGCATTGACGTCATCACCCTCCTCATCATCATCATGAATGGTGCTGACTTTTCTTTTTAGTGTATTGGCCTTCGGCCCTGAAAGCTTTTGGAAGAGCCAAAAAGTGGAAGTGGAAAATGAGTTAAAAGAGTTACTTTCTTTTCCTATACTTTTAAAAGTACTTTTCAGTTCACAGAGTTTTCACTGACTCATGTCATGTAACTGCGTGTGCTCAGCCTGCTATCGTGCGCAGTCCTAAGTGTGGGACAAGAGATAAACTTACACTTCTTTTCGTGGAAACATTCGAATTGAATATGTTCAGGGATGAAATACGAGTTGTGGATATATGCTCCTAACGTAGGAAATCTGCTGGACAGGACAATGCATTTAGAATGGAATTGTATGAACAATAATCTCGATGCCCATTGTTTAATGGGAAATTCTATTTTTGAATTATTTCCTAGAAATTGACGTACTCGAATTCGGCATAGTTTCGTGGCGCGGCTTAGCTCCTAATAAACTCTTCATTGAAGTTGTTCAATGTTCGAATTCAACTTTAGTCAGCATCATTAAAATAGGCACTGAGGTTGAAAACTTTGAATGCATGCAATTTGATAAGCAGAAAATTTTCTATTCATTCATAGTTTGAGGGAAAGTGTTTGATTGATCTTACCTATAGTTTAGAACATTTTGTGATTAATTGTGCATAGCTGCTTCGTTTTAATGACAAGGTTTGAACGACTTTGAATTTGTATTATTTCAGAGCATATTGCCAGACATGGTCGCCTCCCGGAGCCAGCTGCAAGGAGAATTTACTGGCAAGTCGTTTCTGCAGTCGACTACTGTCACAAACGTAGTGTGGTTCATAGAGATCTCAAGGTACGTGTAATTCACATAGAGAAATCATTCGAGTTAAATCTATTTATCATAGAATTACCAAACTAATAAATATTTTTTAGGCTGAAAATCTTCTACTGGATGCGGAAGGTAGCGTGAAGTTGGCTGATTTTGGGTTCAGTACTTGGTGAGTGACTATTTTATGCTGCACTACCTGCTAACCAACTTTCTGAATTTTCATAATTTCGGCTTTACATATCTGATATTCCCCATTTACCTTAGGTGGTCACAAGAGTCTTCCTTGTCCACTTGGTGCGGCAGGTAATACTACATTTCTTAAACATTCCATATTTCGTATTTAACTCAAATAGTAGTAGTGTGCACTCAATCAATACAATTTAATCTAATAATTTATCATAATGTGTTTTTTTTTGTTTTTTTTTCAGCCCGTAAGTCATACAGCTCTTTACCTCAATATCTCTAATTTTAATATTTATATTTATTGACAAGGATTCAGTAATAATTGATTTAATTAATTTTTAAACAGTCCTTATGCTTCACCTGAAGTTTATGAGGAAAGTGATTTTTTATCAATTATAATCATTTATAATCAATTTATAATCAATTTATAATCATTTATAATCAATTTATAATCAATTTAGCATATATTTAATTGATTTGCTTGCTTTAAACGATCTAATTAGCATAAAATTTGCTAAATCTACATACATAAACAATTTAAATTGTACATTTTCATTCCCACTCATCTTCATCGTGTTGCCTCGTTCGACCATCTCTCCAATTTATTGGAGGAATGGTGTTGAAAGGGGGTAGCTTCCACAGTCTCTCCAGAGCATCCTCGTAGGTTTGACCCTTGGCTATCTCATTCGCCTCTTCCCGAGGCATGCGGTGAACCCTAATCAAGTGCTTCACGAGACTTTTCAAAGAGGAATAATCTACAAACATAATATTTATATTAATAAACCTTAAGATCATCAATATTAATATATGAGAGTTGGTCTGAGTCTTACGATTTTTACGACTGTTCGAGCACGCTTGCTCTTTGCAAACGAAGGCTGGGAAATTCTTGACATGCGAGAAGAGGTGATTCTTTAGGTTCCTCTTAAGTGCTGTTTTGTAAGTGCAATCGGGAACTGGGCAGCCAAAGTTCTTTCCGTCTTTGTGAAT
>VYYJ01001827.1:0-26669 GCA_021029165.1 Cyphoderus albinus
TCTTCCTCCAACTCTTGACTATACCTTCTCATTGACCTTTTAGCTTGCGCTGAACTTTCAACCGGACTGGGAGGATCCGGGGTATATTGGGCATTTTCTCCAAGTTCATCTTCATCTAGCTCTGGTGGTTCACCGGAAACCCTCCGACCTGCGCTTCCACCTCCGAATGAACCCTTTTTACTTCCATCGCGGCTGCCTCCTCCAAAGGAACCTCTGTCCGACATTTTTGGAACGTTTTTTGAGTCTAACTAAATTTTCAGATTTCAATTGAGAATATTAGCGAACAATTGCGACATGTAACAAGTAAACTTGTGATATGTGAGTGAGTGACATCACATTTGCAAAAAACAATTTCAAGAATCATCCATTTTGATCGTTTACTTTCCTTACCTTAGTTCAAAATTTCAAGGGAAATGTTTCACGTGTTTCCATCAGCGACATTCGCATCCGGATGTTCGAAAAGCTTCAATGAAAAATTAAGCCTCGCCAAATTAAATGAAAGACGGTGGAGATGAAAATGGTTTGCACGATACATTTCAACTTTTTACTAGAAGACGTTTTTAAATGTTTAACACTGAAAACTAGATAACAGAGGAAGATATGATAAAAATATTTTGTAAGTGTATAAACATCAATAATTAATTTTATGGATTAACAGAAACCATAATTGACCTGCTAACAATAAGGGGCGAGTTATAATTATAACACAAATATGACAATATACAAAGGAAGTATTTAATAAAACTAAAAAATTCATTGGTCAAATCTTTGTTTCCTTTAGTTTAATCATTTCATTAATTAATGGCTGCTGCATCATTAAAGCAGGGAAGGTTGAACTTTTTAGGCAACCGCCCAATCAAAATATTAATCTCCTAAGTTTAAACTTCACCTAATTATAATTATGAATTATCTAGTTGTAATTTATTTAATGGTACTTATAATAGAATGAGTTAATGATTATTTAAATGTATACATATTTTATTTTGAAAATACAACTTTTCATAAGATTTCCTGACATTTAAAATACTCTATCTGTTCCATTGGCTCTTTTCCATTTTCCTCGAATCAATGTCAAACTTGTGAATGCATGAAACCCAAAAGCCTGAAAGCCAATGGTCAGATAATTCTTGTTTCGTCTGAAATCTGTGCGGTCCTAATCTTTTTGTTTCCAATACTCATAAATTACACATACATTTAAAATATCAACTGAACAATACATTCTATATTTTAACTTCCCTACTCACAATTATATTTAACTCTCTTTCACTAAGTCATGTAAATGTAATTTTAATCTTCTGTTAACTGAGACTTTTGAAGTGTTCTTAAAATTACATTTTACAGTTAATGAGGTACCGTACTACATTTAGACTTCCTCTCACACTCAATTTTAAATAGTTCCACATCAACCTAACTACGACCCCAGAAATGATTATTTTGAAACATGCATTGCATTTGCATTAAGTAACGAACAAGGTCTAATTCTAAATGTAGTACAAGTACTGGAGAAATTATCCACACGACATACTATCACTAATCACACTAAAAAAACGTAATCCTGTAACTTCTTGAACAAACATCAAAAACTTCAAAAGTCAAAATTCTTCATTTCATAATTATGCAGCCACTCTCAGGAATACTATGACATGACAGTAACGGTTCCTAGAAGCAGTTACAATTTAAATAGCACCATCAAACTACCATGTCTAATCTGAAGATTTTTCTGCAGCCGCTGTCACGCTGTCCAATCCCATCGTTGACAACTCCTCCAAAATTTTGAGTGCCGCCTGTATAAGAAATAAAACGTTTCAGTAAAATGTTACGTTACATGTAAATGTATGTAATGCTAGAAGTGGAATGAATAAACTTACAGCATTCTGAGCTTCCTCCAAATTCGCTCCACATCCATGCGCCACATGAGGTGGATTTGTGGTCAAGCTCACAACGCTGAGATACTCGTTCTTCTTGGGGAAGTCGGAATATGACACGGTGATATCCAGTAATTTGGACAAGTACAACAGTTTCTCAATACCCTCCCGATTTGATGCCGCTTGGCATGGCGCCATCATCGTATTCACTTTCTTCATTTCTTGGACAGCCGCGGAAGACGTTGCTGTTCCAGCCGGACTCTCACTTTTCAGCACAATAACTCCAGGAGCGATTTGCCTTGCCCCGGCCAGCTTAACCGAAGAACTCGCTGTGGAATTGTTACTAGCTTTTGCTTCTGCTTGATTATTTCCAGAAGTACCACTGGAAACTTTTCCAGACGCACGTTTTCCCCCAGACGAAGTAGTGACATCCTGTTCCACGGAGGGAGATCCGCCAGTATTTCCAGAGTCCACAGCGTCCTCCTCTCCAACTTCCTCCGTCGGCTCGTACCCCAGAGCGATGATGGCCGCCTCAGCAGCAGCCTTTTTCGCCGCCTTTTTATTGGGACCGGTGCCTCGACAAGTTTGGGAACCTACACTAACCTCGATGGTGAAAACCGGCTTCTTTTTCCTCAGCATTCTCCGGTCACGCTCAGTAATTTGCTTGAGAAAGTTTTCCACGTTACTCTCAGTTCCGGTTGAAATCAGTGTGAACTCTGGCTCCTTGAACTTTTTAATGTGTGCGATTTGTATTAGTCGTGAGATTGGTGAGACGGTTTGCTTTTCCAAATCTTTGACGACGGGTGTCGACGTTTTCTTTTTCGCAGCCTTCTGCCGAAACAGACCTCTCTGCATGGCCTTCAAATTGATACCTTGACTGGATGCGGTTAATGTGATGGGAATCTCCTTCAATTTGGCAATCATCAATTCGCTGGAAGCCTTTTTCGCAGCCTGTTTTGTGGGACCTTGGCCTTCGGTCTCGAGCTCCTCACCAACTTTGCATTTCACAGTGAAGACTTTCATGTGCGGAGGTCCCGTTTCCTCGATAATTTCAAACGCCACGTTTAATCCTCTCTTCATCGCCATTTCGTGCACAATTGAAATCGGGCTCTTGTTCTCAGCGTCCATCATCGTTTGCTCGGCATCAGCCCCGGCCTGAGCGAGCTTTGCCAACTCCATTTCCTGCTTCACTTTCATCATCGCTTTCAATGCCACCATCACCGCCATATTTTTCGCTGTGTTGAAATTGGAACCTTCTCCAGTGAAAACCTTGTCGCCCACATGAACCGCAACAATTGACGGGGGATCGCCTCTTCGAAACGGGTCCACAATTGGAACCGGCTGCTGCACAAATTGTAACTGAAGCTGCAGTTCCTGGGCCAAGTTTGTTAGTTGCACAAGAGCCCAGGTCGGTTTCCTGTTTCCTGTTCCACCACTTGGATTGAACGGTTTCTTCGATTTGGCTTTCTGAGGGGGTCGAGACAACGCAGTTTTTTCCAGAGCTTCCTCCGCCGCAGAGTGCTGCGCCTTTTTAATACTTGCTCCTTCCCCCGTGTACTCTTCAGTCCCCAGTCGGAGGAGAACCGTGAAAGTTGGTGCGTGGGGAGGTCCCGTCTCCTTCACCAAGCGATACTCCACATTTACATTGTGAAATCTCGCAATTTCCCCGATCTGACTTAATGGCGTCCGCGCAATGGTACCTGCAGCTCCGGAGTTTCCACCTCCATCGCCGCCGTTACCACCACTATTGTTTTCCTTATCCATTGATATTTTCCCATCGTCGTTGGACGTCGTTTGGTCGACAATTATGCCGTTGTCATTATTACCGTTACTGGAAACATTGCCAGCTTTGTTCAATACCTGCTTTTGGGAATTCCCGTTGCCGTTGCCAGTACAGTCGCTAGAAGAAGAAACATTCGCAGATGTAATCTGCATTGGACTAGAAATTCCTGGAATGGTGTCACCCCGTTTAAAAATTCGGTACTGAGGCTGCTGAGGAGATGTTTGCTGTTGATTTTGATTCGGCTGTGGAGTTATTGGCGTAGTTGGATTAACAGTGGCATTAATTGCTGCGTTAGAATTTGTATTCACATTTTGCTGTGGCTGAGGAGGTTGGTTTATCTGCTGAATATGAACTTTGACATTGGAATTAGCGTTGTCGGTTGGTGCTGGTACACCGTTAACGTTTCCCTGTTGTTGTGGACTCACGTAACGGTTCTTGTTCATATTCTGCTGGTGATTATTGGACATCTGCACCAGGTGTTGCTGTTGAGGAGATGTCTGATTATGATTATGACTGTGATTATGAATCTGGCTGTGTCCAAGATTCAAATACTGTTGTTGCTGCTGCTGAAGAGTTGACTGTTGCAGTTGCTGATTACGGTAATTATTCTCAACCAAAAGATTCGCCGAATAGTTATTCGTTGGAAGGGCAGATGAAGCCAAGTTGCCTTTAATGCTCACAAATGATGAACCGCTGCTTCCAAGGTTCGTTGGACTGCGACTGCTTGTACCGTTGCTGGTGTTGGCGCTGTTGGGACGCAGAGGATACTGACCAACCCTGGCTGAATGGATACCTCCTTGGATGTAGCAGTTGTCTGAATTCGGCCCACTCGTGGAACCACCTGATCCTGAAGGAAAGTTGGTTAAAGTCTGTTGGTGATACTGTTGCTGCTGCTGTTGTTGCTGGACAATTGGCAAAGTTGGAACTCTATACAAGCTGCCGACAGTGCCGGAATTGATGATGGTTGCGGGCTGAGGTGCCTGGGGATACCCCCCTCCGATATTTGGCGAGGGTATCGGCGTGGGGCTGTTTTTCCCAAAAGGAAGGTTGCTGATTGCAGCGGCGGCGGTGAGAATGTTATTCGTGGGACTGGGTGAAATTCGGTAGAGGTGATTGTGAGGAGACGGTGACAGTGAATTCCGAACGCTCTGCTGATGATGTTGCCTTATGGCTCCAGTAGCGGAGTAGGTATGGTCCATTTATTTACAAATGAGTGTGCACGTCATGAAGAAAATTGAAATACTCACTCACGTCCTTCAGGGGTTTGCCAGTTGGTTTCGAACAAATGGACCTTGGACCTAGTCTCTCGAGCTATTGTTGTATAAGCGCAGTGGAATTTGAAGAGTTGGATTCAAATCACTTCCAAAGTGAAATCATTGTTAACTTGCGAAAATAGCGTTGAATTCATTCATCAATGTCAATGTACTTTTGAAGTTGCCGAGTTAATTGTTAATTTGTCGAGTAGTTGGAGGTGTTTCTAAGTTCAGTCTTCTGAAAAATCTTTGGTCAGACGTGATTGGAGGTGTATCGGTGTTTGTCACTGTGATGTAAGAACGCAGAAAAACTGTGAATTTGTAATAAAAAGGATTAAAAGCATTTTCCAAATTGAAATTTTAATTCTTGTAACGGTAACATTTTAACGGCTTACCTTAGTGTGTTGTATGTTCGTGGAAAGAATTCAAATCAACCAAGATGTTGCTTATGAGTTGTTTTCCGAGTAGTTAAAATCCCAATATAAAGGGTGCAGTGTCGGGCGGACCGCACAAAATTCCCTGACTCTGACCTTTATACCGTTGCAAAGATTCTACTTCATTCTCATTGCCACCTCGGTTGATCCGAATTCCTTTCAAAGTTATCTTTCACCTATTTTCGCTTAATCACGCTTCCACAAGAGAATCCTACATTTGACAGTTAGCAAAACACCACAATTAACACATTCATTTAAACTTTTTTATTCCCAATCAAATTTTTTAAAACACTCACGTGAAAATGTGTGGATTAAAAGAATGAGTTACGAAAGAGTTCCTGGGTTCACTTCATCGGTTTCATTTTAGTTCATTCGGCTCTATGAAAGAATAAAAGTCACATATTATTTAGTACTCGGTTAGTTAGTTAACTAACGGACGTCGTTTTATTTAAAATTCTAGCTATCTTTTCTCTTTGCTTTCCTCCGTCATCCTCCTACAATTTTCTCTTACTTTCACAAAAATTCTCCTCTCTGCTCAAGAGGCAGTCATCCTGTTCGGAACACACGGCAGTGGCAGGGAGCAGTAGGTCACTCACAGAGTGGTAACAGCAACAGCAGTGATAGTTCGCACATCGTCACCAAAAAACCGAATTCCGCTTCTTTCCGGAAGTCCTCGGTGAGAAAAAGCAAATTGCTCGGTTCGGTTGCTTACACTTTTGTCTATGCCTGCCTCATATATGTAAGACTGCTCGTCGAAAAGTCGAAATCCTTTGGAAATGAGGAGTCCGTGGAAAAGTCAGCCTGATGAGTCTGAGAATCTCGGATGGATAACATTCTGCTCAAGACATTTCAAGCAAGTACAAGGTAGATGTCGGTAAGGCAGGGCATAATCAAAATGATGAAAATGAACAATGAAAGAGTAAGTAGCTGTTCTTTTGCATGGCTTTTCTACATGATACATTTTTTGACACAATCATAATTAAAGTCAAACTTTTTTTTTGGAATTTCGAACTCTCATTTACTGATTTAATTTCTTTTGGCGATTAACAGAAAATTAAAACACGTACCCCTCCCCACGTGTTAATTTTTGAAGTTTCACGGTATCGTGAAAAGTGAAGAACAAGTCTTTAAATCCAAATTGTTTTATAAGTTGTGTAAAAACTTGAAGGTAGTAAATATCAGAGACGTAAATGAATTAAGACAAAAGCTGGCCTGTCAATAACTCATAGAAAATCTTCTGTCTGAAGTATGGCACATGGAGTTGACCAAAATCAAAGTCGGTGTTTCGCCAGAGGTAGTTTGCAAACAAGAGAACGAAAATTCCACAATCAAAGGGATTTCCTTGCTGAGGAACCTGCAATTAGCATTTCATGTGAATTACAATTATTGGCAATTAGCAATTGACAGATATAGGTACATTTTCATATTATTTCATACCTTCTCAAACATCCCCGTGAATGAGGCAGGCCTGGGAGTATCTGCAGCAGCTCCGTTCCGTTTCTTTTCATTTTCATCCTCATTTTGTCGTGACATAACCCTTTTATGTTCGCTCGTTAAATACGTCATAATTTTCCTCACAATTATCTTATCGCCAGCCGAAAACGATTCCATTGAATTGTAGGCGTGAACTGTTCTGTCAGGTATATTCGCCACGATCAACCTCCAGTGAGAGGTGACACAAACCGGAAACAACAACAGGTCGAACTCGAAGATGTTCACCTGTCATAATGATCATTTGATAATTATCATTAAAATAATAAACATTTAATTGTAAATTGTAATTGTAAACCACTTTTATTTTACATCATCGGCTGTGTCTTTCACCAAGTCCATGGACTTCGCTAGCAGATTGTAAAAGGTGCTGTAAAAGACATACGTCTTCCGGTATTTTCCATCCTCCTGTTGATAGTTCTGCTTCATTAATTCCAGGTAGGAATCAATCAAAGTGTCCGTAAGCCATTCGGTAGGCTTAAGGCATGTTAAATCCTCTCTTGTAATAGAATGCGCGGACATTTTTCTCACGACATCATCGGGCTTTCCACTTGTTAGCTAAAAGAGTTTCGTTGTGGATTATGACTAGAAATTAATTGGTTTTGGTTGGTTAAAAACTGAAAATAAAAGGTAGCAATTAAAAGAATCTCACTGCATTTTGGTTATCCTCTAGCATCCGCCTTGTTAAAGGAACGGAAAAAGGTGGATGAAAATAAACCTCCTTTTCTTCCGCTTCCGGGCCATTCGTGGCTACTCCAACTTCCTCGGGCGCATTTTCTGGGGGAGATAAAGACGCATCTATCTCATGGCTACTTGGCGATGGCGAGTCGTCAACAGGCGCAGGCGTTTCATCGTCCCTCTGTCTATCACAAGCATAAATTAACGGTCTTAATGTCCCTTCTACAGGTTCTGTCCTGTCTTCCTGTCTGGAATCGTTGTCGCTTGGAGAAATACTGGGGTCAAGGTCAAGGCATAACTTTTTTTCGTCTGGCCCACTTTCTTCAGAACCGTTTTCACGTTTCATTGTAATTTCTTATTATACGAAAATGAAAGCGTTTCATGTATCTACTTTCTAGCAGCTTTTACGACTGGCTGGTGCCGTCTTTCGAAATTCGAATAATGGTTTTTGGAGGAATAAGAAAACTAAATAATAAATCTTATTATTTACATATATTCATAAAGTCCAGTATAAAGTTTCCTGGACAGTTTCTCCATTTAGCTCATGAAATGTGAAAGTGAAAGTTTCATGTTTACTTTGTTGCCTGTTGCCGGTCTAAATTAATGCAAAAGCAACTTCAACTTCAACCGTCGAAGTTCGACTAGTGAACTATGAACAGGAAGCAAATGAATGAAACTATGAAACTTTTCGCTCCTGTTATGGATGACTCGTATTGTCCTTCTGGTGCCAATTAAAGAACTGAAAATAGCAGAGTCGGAGCTGGAAGCTGGAAACATTTAATAATTTTGAAAATCCTGACATATTTACTATAATGAGATAAGATTCATTCGTACAAGGAAGAAAAGGTTCATTTTATCTTCGGCTAATTGCAGCGGAAATGCCACAATACGCGTCTAAATTAAATAATGAAAGAGTTAACAGACTTTCACATTTGTTACGAACAGTGCAACAGGTAGCTGACTTAACATGGATTAAATCAGGCACTTCCTTTCGTCCTGAATTAATATGAAAGCCGAAAGGAATAATCAGGTTGATATTTGCTTTAATTTTTTAATAATGACTTTATTTCTATTTATATAATCTTTTAGATTTTTTCAAAAGTAAAATCACTTTTAAGCTTTTTTCAATATTAAAATGTAGCACGACGAGGGCCGACTTCCTGGCGAAAAAGTTGACCATCCCGAAACGGATTCGAATGTCCTGAAAGGAGCGCAACTCCCTTTTCCCGATCATTTTCTCATTGTCCTTCTGAAACAAGTGGAGTTGCTTTTTCCACGCGTTCTTCAACCTCAAACTTTTTGCGTTCGCTTGTCCCGGAAATGTGAATCCGATAAAGAGGGAGAGATAAGTTTCCAACAAGAAGAACAAGCAGAGCACCAACTCCTGTAGTGGAATTCGGTTTTCTTCCACTGCTGGATAGACAATCACTCCGGCGGAGACTATGGCGAACGAAATCAAGTGAACAATTATCCAGATGCAGAAACGGTTCCGGAAGTTGGCGTTCACTTTATTCGTAAAAATTTGGAGGCGTCTGTACAGAGTGAAAGTGGAACTCAGTGATTCGGCGCTCTGGCACAATCGCACTTGCTTACTCAGCGTTTGAATACTATTCAGAATTGCACCATAGCTGACGACAGTGCCCGAGAAGCCGATAAGGCCGCACATCCCGAACGAAAAGGTCACGTTCCACCACTCGTAAAGACTTAGAACCATTCTACCTCCAGTTAACACGAAGTCCCTGAAAAAACCATTCGAGGTGAAAACACTTCTCCAGTGGTAAGCGAACCGTGTCGTCATTGGCGTTTGGTGGTAACTAAATTCCAGTGCTTGGACCATTGCGAAGATAAGTGAAGTTCCCAGTGTCAAAACTGGTCCCTGCATCGCTGCAATCTTCATCGCGTGATTGTTTAAATTCCCCAGGTTAAGCGATTCGAAATTTCTCATGCAGTTCATCAGCAGAACGAGCTGCTTTCCCTCTAGGAGGAGGTGGCCGTAGGAAATTAATCCAAGGACGGTTATTGTCCAGTATAACATCATTGTGGACTGAATTTGACCTTTGACCCTGTTGTTGGTTTCCGTACGGTTACAGTGCCAGGCAAAGAGCAGCTTGAGAAAATTGACCAATCCGTGAATTCCGACGACCAAGTGAAAATTCTTGTTATTTTTGTTATTATTAATACTACGCAGTTGGCCATTGCGGTGGATAAAGAAGGGGGAGCATTTGCCCCCGATTGCTTTCACCAGGGTAAGTTGAAATTTGCAGAATTTGTCGATTGTCGCAGACCTCCACTTTTGGAGGAACATTTTACCCGAAAGACCTTAGAGTAATGGGATCACATTAGGCATAAAAGATGACCTTTTCCAAGTTCGTTCTCTACTTCCACAATTACCTTTTTTCTAAATTGTTTGGCACCCAGGAAAAAGAAATGACTCACAAACGAGATATTTTTTGAAGTAAAAGAATGGATGATGTAACTAAAAATAAAATAACAATAACCGGACCTGGGACCGAAAGACCAGATTGCGCCCGTATTCGATAACCCGTTGATATAAGGTTTTATATACCACCATCAGCATTTATCATGTCCGAAATAATTGGATTTCAATCTTTAAAAAACGGTAAAAATTAAAAAGGTCAAAGTATGTAATACTAGTCTGGCTCTGGAAATCACTAAAATAATAGCATGGTTCGTAATATTGACGTAGCTTTTATCAAGCATGACAAAATCGATCAGTATCGTGCAATCGTCCACTCGTTGTTCATTCATTATCACATCACAACCCAATGCCAAAATGTATTTGAAAGAGGGAGCATCACATCACATAAATAATTTTAATTGTCTAGCTGAAATTTTCCACTTTCCAATTTTCCTGGCCTGGCCTGGCTCCATGAATAAATAATAAGGTTCCACTTAGAAGTCAATTAAATTTAACATGGAACTTAAGTAAGGTTATTGCGAATTTCTACACTGCAGATATGAGTAAAAATACACGTGTTATTAGAACACAGAAATAGTATGTTAATATAAATGTTCAATGGTACTGCTGCTGCTGGGGAATTTTATTTCTTATTGCCCTTTTTCCGCAGCAGAATCAATTTCAAGCTTTTCTCCATGTTGAAATGGAGCATAACCAAAGCGGTCTTCCTCGCGAAGAAATTGACGGAGCCGAAACGGAGCTTGATGTCTTGAAATGACCTTACGACTCGTCGGGCCACGGCGAAATCCTTCTTTGAGCTTTGCAACAAAGATAACCTCTTTCTCCAAGCTGCCTTCAATTTCTGACTTTTGACGTGAGCCTGGCCGGAAAAGGCGAAGCCGAGAAAGAGGCCGAAGTAAATTTCCACAGTGTGAAATGTGCAGATTATCCAGGGCTGGAGTGGAATGGTGTCACCTTCGAAACCCGGCTGGACAACAAAGGCGGAAGCAACAATCACCCAGGTCATCAGGTGGACGATGATCCAAAGACAAAAACGATTTTTGAACTGGCGGTTTATCTCATTGACAAAGACTTGGACTCTCCGATACAAGCGAAACGTTTCTTGTAGTGAGGTCGCCGAAGCAGTTGCTTTCACCCGTTTGATAAGCACGTTGAGCGCAAGATAAGTGGCTCCATTGCACACCATCATTCCCGTAAAGGCGACTGAGGTGACAAGACTTGATGCCCACAGTGTGTTCCACCATTCGTACAAACTCAAGATAACACTGGATCCAGGTAAAATCACAGAGAAGCCGTCATCACCCTGCCAGCCCACGAACTTTCTCCAGAGTCGTGCGAATTCTCGTCTCATTGGATTCGGGTGCCAAAGCTCCAAAAATTTCATAATCCCAAATTGAATGCAGACTACTAAAATGATAATCGGACCCTGGGACACTGCAACCTTCAAGATGGTGCTTTTAATCGGGCCAAAGCCGAGATCGTCCAAATCTTTGAGGTGATTGAAAAGATTGACGAAATCCTGACCTGCTGCTCGCAGATGTGCTTGCGACACGAGTCCAAGGCCAACCACAGCCCAACTGATAATCAAATCGCAAACGATCTGACCTCTTGCCATTGCATCGTCCTTGTTGAAGCGAAAACAGCGCCAGGCGAAGATTATCTTGCCGGTGTAGACGAAAAATTGGAGAGCCACCGCACACCGGAACTTTCGCTGCTTTCTCCTGTCGTAGTAACCGAGTTCTCCATTTTTGAGAATTCTGAAAGGTGTACATCCTCCTCCAATCTGCTCGGCAAGGTAAAGGTTCAAACGGCAGATTTCCAAGAGAGGAGTTTTCCTCCATTTCCGGAGCAGTCGTTTCATCAACGATTTCTTTCCGGTAGAGACCATCTTAATAGAGAACGTTAAAGCCAGTTCGGTTGGAAATGAAATGAAAAGAAAATCTAAAATGATGCTTTACAGATACCTTTTGAGTGCAGGTTCTTAATTGCTATTGTCCAATTTAAATTCAAATTCCTGCTATGTTAATTGTATGACTAATAATCATAATACTATTTAAATATTAGCATGACTTCCATAATGATACCCACCTCCTTTTCGTTTCGGTATTCTACGCTGACGAGGTAAATAACGACTAACAAGGGTCAATATGTGTACAACGTGAAGCCAATCGGAGAGTTGTCAAGTTGTCATACGCTTACATTACCTCATGAGTATTGACATTTGGAAGCTCCAGCTTTTACATAAAACCGTTATAAATGTTTTTAATAATTGATCAGATTAGAATGATATAGTAGCACAGGTGTCTACGAAATAGTAAGCGGAGTCGCTTTTTGCGTTTGGCTTTCCTAATTTTCCTATCTTGTATCTGATATGGATTTCTATATTAGATAGGAAAAGTAGAAAGAGCAGCGACGATATGTCGTTCAGTTTAAAGTTTTTGTTGGCATCAGGAATTATTTGTGCGAGTAGCGCATTTCCAAATTCGTGCATGGTTATATAATACATCATGTATTATACATGAAAACCCTTTGGCTTTTAAACATTTTTTGATGCTGGTTGGAAAGGTAAAAGTTAAAAACAATTAAATAGAAATTGGTTGATTTATAATTTAAGTTCATTTTAGTTAAATTCATTTAACGTCAGAAATACACTCATCCAGATCGCAATTCGCAATACATTATACAATGTATGCGTGTGTGTATGTATGTATTTTGTACATAATTAATGAAAGCATTTGCTAAGTTTGACATTGACACTTACAACTCATGGTTGTATTTATGTAGTAAATTGTAAATAAGATGTAATTTTTGTTTTTGATATTCTATTACAATAATTAAATATTTTGGCTTTATTCTTACTACACATTTACAATATGACTGTCATACGTAATTAATAGCCTAACCCAACCGAAAAGCAATTTCTCATGATTATGCCAATTTGCCAATCATGTCACCATATTACCAGGAAGGATTTGGAATTTTATGTTTTTTCAAAAAATTCAAAAGGAGAGTCTTGGGTTTTTTTTTGCAATGAAGGTGGGTTTTCTCCCCCAAAAACTTATTTCCGCTAAAAAAACAAACAAACGAGTTGCGTCACTCTCCATGTAATAAGCCTTCAAAGCTATCGAATTTCCTAGTGACAAACCAAAAAATATATCGAAAAATGAATTTTTCGCTGCAAAAATTGAAATCTTGAAGGAGTCTCTGGAGTTGATTTTTCTGGATTTTTCGTCCGAGACATCGACAAAACCTGACTGTAATATCATGATGTTTGCGGTTTAAAAATGAAACCCACAATACTGATTTTATTTATTCTCATTGTGGTGACTTTCTCTTACAGTTTCAGAACTGTCAATTCACAAGGAACAGGCGCTCAAACTGGGGGCGGCACTCAAACCGGAGGAGGTACCCAAACTGGAGGAGGCACCCAAACTGGAGGAGGTACCCAAACTGGAGGGGGCACTCAAACTGGAGGAGGTACCCAAACTGGAGGAGGTACCCAAACCGGAGGAGGCACTCAAACTGGAGGAGGCACCCAAACCGGAGGAGGTACCCAAACTGGAGGGGGCACTCAAACCGGAGGAGGCACTGGGGGTGGCATAAGTCTACCGCGTAATGGTACCTGTGGCCGTCTGGAGAGATGTGATTACCTCATTTCGGTGTCGGTATTTCAAGTTGGACCTTGCGGTAGGGCTGCCAGGTGTTGGTGGGAGTTAATGCATCTGGAGACGAAACTTCTAAAAGACAATCGAAATGAGCAAGCTTTCCTAAAGAAAATCCGCGCAGCTCTTTGCAATATACCTAATCATGAGACGCAACATAGGTTCACAACAGGAGCGCCTTTTAAACCCTGTCCATATTCCGACGTTGACGAAAGGGATCAGAATGCAACCATGGAGTACATGGAGCAGTTGAAAGATTACCCGATGCCCACTCTCTTTGATATACCAGATGTACCTTACCTCAATCATAATATCAACTTCCGGCTCAGAAATTATTACGCTACCAATTTGCGGCATTTTATACCGTATTTTATATTTTAGATAGCACCAGGGAGAGAAGTAGTGCCTCTCTTGCTAAGACGAGTAGCTGAGTGCAGAAAAGCGGAGTATACATGCGCGAAAACATTGGAGGACCGACTTTTGAAGTTGTGTAAAGTAATTAACGAAACGAAATTAACTGAGCTGGAGGAAAAAATTCACCTACGAAGACGTGGCCAGAAAGTGTATAATTTTAATCATAATATAAGCACCGAGGAAGACAAATGTGACATTTTGGTTTTGGAAAGAGTGCCAGTTACGGACGATGACGACCAACCAACTGGAGAGTACGAAGATGAATATAAAATCGCTAGCATGGATGCTTACTTTCGACTACGACCTCCATTCTTCGATTTGTACTTGCTCTACGCAGCCGATCCCCTAGGAAAGTTTGCCGAGATTCCCGAGGAAGATCGCTGGTGGAATGAAACAAAGGCGTATTCAGAGCTAGCTCATCTTCTCGGCAATAAAACTATCACAACTGTTGATAGCCAAATCGAATGCGTCTATGAAGGCGTCAACATGCCCGAATATATGAAGTTTGAACGTGATAAATTTTGCTGGTCATACTCCACCTTCATCTGTGTTCAATCGGATCTGATAAAGCAAGACTACGCATGTGAAATGTTTAACTTGAATCAAGGTCCCTCGCTTGCAATAATTGATGTTGGTTGATCAATTAAAATAAAATTTATTTTCATGTAGTTGTTTATTTTATTAAAATATACTGGACTCGAAATCCATAATTAATATAACGTACATTTATCGCATGTACTTTTGGTGTTTGGGTTTTACTCTTCGACAATTTCGAAAGTTTGCACTTAATAACTAATTCCTATCTATATTTTAATTACTTTAATTTAACATTTTTTACTGTTGCATTTGAATGACTCAGACAAAGATAATAATTAGAAAGGGAAAACAGTCTTAATCAGACATATTAGTTGTTAAAATCTAAGGTGGTTAACTAACAAATCACGCATAAAAATTACATTCGATTAGATAGATAACTTGTAAAAGATTTTTATATTAGTCGGTATTAATTGGAAAATAAATTCTTTGGCGACTGTCACGATTCACGAGGGATCTAGTTGAAACAAAAATATCTCATGCTCGAAAAATCCTTACGTGTCTCCACACCTGAGTGCTATGTAAAATACGCTCGATGTCGTCGATCAGGAAGAACCGTTAGTTGCACCGAATTTTTCAGTAATTGGACAGCATCCTCTGATATCTAAATGATTTGAAATTTAATCCAGGACAGTTAAAACAATCATCTTTGCTTACAACGTTGTAAACAAAATATTTGAATTTAAGTAGCTCACAGGAAACATGTCCAATGTGAGGAGCTTTAATGATGTCATTTTTAGGAGTCCAAAATGAACAGTGACATCAGTCAGCTTCACTTCATCCGCTTGGAAGGCAACAATTTTTAAACTTCTCAATTCTGTAAAAATATAACATGAGAGTGTTAAAAAAGTTCAATGATAGACAGCAAATACGAGACGACTTTTGAAAATTTACTTTTCATATTTCTTAGCGATGGTTCATGAAGGCTAGAAGGAATGTCCGTACACCCCAAATTGACAACGTCGAAGGCACTGATGTACTCTGGAGGCAGTCCTGTGAACACAGAGTCGACTTCACAACCGGTTTGACGCCAGAATTCTAACCCCAGACTCATTTCTAATTCCTCCAGTGAATTCATTATTCTGAAAATTTCCTTCAACACCGAAAAGGAGTCGACATTCAGCTGTAACTTCCTGAGTCTCGGAAAGTTCTTTGACACTCTTTGAAAAATCTGGGCGTCTGAGTCGGTAACCCAACAGCAAATTTTCAACTGTTTAATGGAGTCACAGTAAGTATTTTCACCAAAGACATTACTGAGCCACTTGTCTTCTTGATAAATCCAATAGAAGACAACTTCAAAGGTTTCGAGAATTGGGAATACTTTTTTAAAGGGAAAGCAAGGCAGAATTGCGCGTCCTTCAATTCTTAGTCTAAGAAGGCAAGGGAAATGTAAAGAATCTTTACTAATTCTAACCGGACATTCGATCAATTGCAGGTCACGGAGTGAATGTTGCTGACTTTCAAGAAACTTGATGAGAGAGGCTGTTGACACTAGAGAATTCCTAAAGTCAACGTTCAGACTTTCCAGAAATACATTTTGGAACGCAAATTCTTCCAACTGCGCATTCGTAAAGGGCATGTTAAGCTTCAAGTTTTTGCATGTTTTCGGCAATTTGGAAACAATTAGATCCCCAAAAGTTTCAATGAGTTCCAGCTGCTCTTCCGTTGTTTCGCCATCTGGAGTTGTGATTGTTAGGTCTAATTTTTCCAGTTTTGGAGACACCTTAAAGAACATCTCTAAAAGGCTGGGCATTTCAGCTTGGAGTCGATCATAGTAGACGCACATTTTGAAGCACAACACCCGAAGATTTTCAAATCTTAGTCCACAAAGGAGTTTCGGAAGCTTTAAATCTGATGGATTATGAGTAAAAAATTCGAGTTCTTGGATTGCTGGGCTACAAACCCAAAGCAGCTTCTCAAAAATTCTATCATATGAAAAGTCACCTCTGTACGGTTTATACAGCACGAAACCACCAACGAATTTGAAACTTTTGAAAGGGATGTCCTCACAATTTTGCATTACTTCAATGAATCGTGCTGTGCTTCTGTTAAAATCATCTTCAAAATCGATCTGCCCTTGTTGTTCACGGAACTTTTTCGTAGCTATTTTGCACCACAATTTGCACACTAAACGAAACTGGCGCACTGTTTCGCCGAAACTGGTTGAAGAAACGGAATAATCAAACACTGCTTCGATAATCTGAAACGATTTTAAAATCCATCATCAATTATCAATGATTAACATTTAACCAATGAATTATTTTTTTAAAAGGCAGTCGCCTTGAAATGAATAAGTATCTGTTTAACTGACATGATCCATTAGGAATGGATGTACTGACGAAGGGGACGACTCCATCCTGGGCCGTTTTGAATCTCGTTGTAGGATGTTGCCGTTGCCATTCGTTTGCTTGGACATGGACATCTCCGACTATTAACAAAAACATGGCGTAATTAAAATAGACAATTGAAAGTATTTACTAACTAATGATATCTTCGCATTTTTACCAGAGAATTTGGGAGGTCCATGCTGTCTCATTGTTCCGAACAATCAGAAAATGGAGGCTGAATAAAACTATTGACTATAATGACTAAATAGCGCTCAAACATCAAACATTAAATACTTGACAAGAATAGAATCACATATCACGATAACTTAAACATAATTAACATTAACGAATGGTTTAATCACAATTAACTAATGCGAATTATTTGTAAAAGCACCTTTAACGAAACACCTACACAAATTGAAGTTGAAGTGGATCGTCTCGTTTTTAAATGTTTTTGTTGATTTTGTTGCTACTTGCTTTGATTTCAGCTCTCTCCTCTCTACCTACATGGTAAGATCAGATTAAAAAATTCAAATTCGCCTTTTTCCCGCTTTTCCCAAGGTCAACTCAACACGCAACAGAATATGGGAAGAAAAAGTTGATTCTCCTCTGTTCTGTCCTGTCCTGCTCACAGATGAATGTATCCTCTCCATGCTTTTGCTAAAAGCGTGTGTGGGTATACCCCTCATTTGCATAATTTTAATATAAAGCATAGTACCAGATGTTTGTACTGCTGATGCTGCTCTGTGTTGTTGTTATTATTTTGGTGACGGTGACATGCAAGCAAAAGCATTGAGAAGGTGCGGTGCATTGAAATGCGTGCATGATTAACAAATCACGCATTTCGCAATTTAATCGCAATCATCTGAACTGATTGAATGAAGAGTGCACGTCACTCACTTGAAGCAGTTGACCAATCGCCCATTTAATTGCGGTTGATTTCCCTGCTTCCTCATTAGAAAAAAATAGGTAAATGATTGTTTTTTAATTGCAATTGTTGCTTATTTTATTTAAATTGTTGGAACTTAGACTTGGAAGTGTAAATTGGAAGTAGTGCAAGTGCATGAAAGAAATGTTTGATTTTAAATAAGTGGAGGAAAATTAGCGAATAATTTTTAAATGGCTCAGAAAAGTGGAAAAGGTGCGGCCGGGATGACGAGGACGGATAATGAAGTGGAGATAAAGCGGGAGGCAGGCGACTGGAAACGGGTTCTAGATTTGTTGGAACCAATTAAAGGAAAGGGTTCCAGTCAGGCAGAGCCACTGATGAACTTCTTGTACGGGGAAGCGAAACTCGAGGCGTGGCTCGAAGATCATCAACCAACTGAAAAACACATTTCGAAGGCAAAATCCGCTCTCTTGGATGTTAAAAAGACGATTTTACTGTGTCTCAGTCAGACGGGGGACGCTGTAAGAAAGACATTTAGGATTTAATTGATAATTACATAATTAAAGATTAATTATTGTGTAATTGGTTTGATTTATGAATATGATTGATGAATTGATATTGCTTGCATTTTCAGTCCGGGTTACAAACAGATGCTCACATTCTTCTTGCCAAAATCTACTACGCGTCAGCATTGTATGAGGAAGCTTTGGAGGAACTGGAAAAGTCGAGGTTTGAGCAGATTGAAACTGTCGCTTACACCGTGAGAAATTACCAACTGATGGCTGAGGGGTACGCGATGAAAGGCCACTGTATTGAGAAAGTGGGTCGCTCTTGGAGAGGAACCACTGGTAAATCAGAGAAGGAGCGGAAACAGGAAGCTATTCGGTGTTATCAAAAGGCAGCAGATTTGGGAGTGTCCTATTTCCAAGCTCACGAGAAATGTTTGCAAAATACCACCCCAAACGCTACGTTGACATCAGGTTCCGGATCAAGTCACAGTCCTAATCCTTTGTACGCCGGCTTGCCTTCGAATGGAGGTGAAAAGAGACGTTGTAGCTCTCTACTGGACTTTGCCATTCGACGGGGTCCCACGCTTTTAATGGAAGATGGGCATTTGGGAGAAGCTCTGAAGCGAATACAGTGGCTTCTTCGGGCGCATGAGACCCACTTATTTGCACCCATTCGACTACACCTAAGCAGAAGACTAGCGGAACTCCTGCTTCAGTCCAAGTGGGTACAATCGGCGACACCTCCAGGCGACGCACTTGGAAAACCTAAATATTACACGGGTGGCAAAATTTTTAGCCCTGCGAATCTGTGGGAGGATGTCTTCTTAATCCTTCTGCTGGCAGAAATCATGGTGGTTCGGGAAGGCGTTCTCAACCAAACTGCGGAATTTGTGGAGGCTAGGAAATTAGCGAATTTGCACGCTTCATCAATTTTTGACCTTCTGGCAATGGCGGCTGCAAGGTGGAACCAGTTTTCCCTTATTAATGAGTCCCTCGAGAAAGCTTTGAAGTTTTCCTTCGAGGAATGCCACATTTGGACACAGTACGGACTCACGTTTCATGCCGCAGGGGTCAACAATAAAAGAAGCACACAGACGTTGGTGGAGGCTGCAAAATTAAGTAAAAGACCGACAAGTTTGCTGCTCCTTGCTGCTCGAGAGAGCTTCACACGAATGAGAATGAAAGAGGGACTGGATCTTGTTATTCAGGCGAAAACTAAAGAGCAGGCAGGAACCCAGAGGCTAATGTCGAAAGTTTACCTGTACGAGGGTATCGGCCACTTTCTTAGATCGTACGAACAATCTACCACGCATGAAAGGAAATCTGAGGTGGATGCTGCTTTGGCGTCATTACAAATGTAAACATAACTTATCCATAATTTAAAACATTGTTTATATTAGCATGTTAATTAACATTTCGTAACGGTTTTATTTTAGGGCGGCGGAGTTGGATTCAAATGATTACTTAACTTTGCACTGGCTGGCAAGAACCTACGCATGGTCTCATAACACCAACGAAGCTTTCACCGTGGCAGTCAAAGCTTTACGAGCTTATCCATTTCATTTGCCAACCCTACAATTGATTGTGCTATTGTTGTCAGCTCAAAAGAATAATTACGATGCGTTAGCTGTAGTGGAGGAAGCCTTAGATGAATATCCAGAGCATTTGGGATTTTTGCAGTTGAAGGCGGCTCTGGAAGAGAAAACCAGTGGTCCAGAGGTACAAAACTAAAATCATTCAGCATTCCGCATTTCTTGCCATTGTTCTCTTTCATTAAATTGTGTTTTTATTATCATAGACTGCACTAGGTACACTGAAGCAAATGCTCATCATTTGGAAGCAGTTATTTGATGATGGAAACCTACTGATGCGAAGCGAAAGTCCAGAGTCCAGGCATCCCGGAGGCACTGGAAACTTACAACTTCCTTCTCCGACGGACCGGGAATCTGTGTGTAAGTGAAATAAAATAATGAGCTTTTGAGATAAAAATTGAAAAGCAGATCATATTAGAAACTGAATTTATTTATTTATTATAGCAATGGCATCGTACAGAGGAGGAACTTCAATTGCCGGGTCATCCACCAATACAAATACCGCAACTTATGCGGGACAACTACGCGCTGACGCTGCTCTGTCGGAAATTGCTTCTTCCATGTCAATTCATGTAAAAGCGAAACATCTTGAAATTAGTCCATAATTGCATAATATCAGTGGAGGATTTCTAATTCATTTTTTTATTTTTAGGGCTCCTTGATGCAACTGGTTCATGCCAGTGATTTAGCGTGGACAGCCCAGATCAATATTTGGCTAACATTAACCGAAATGTACCTAAAGCTGGAACAAACAACACAGGCAACATCGTCTCTTGAAGAAGCAGCTACGATATCACCAACTCATCCAGATGTTATATTTTTTGTATGTCATGCTAATTGACGTTTGGATTTTGGATAATTGAACCATCCAACTTTTATCTAATGTCATGTACAATAATAAATGTGGGTTTTTTGTTTTCGCTTCTCAGAGGGGTCAAGTGGCAGAAAGTTTGGGCGAATTCAAGGAGGCGAGACAGGCTTACGAAAGTGCCGTTGCAGTGTGCCCTACACATATCAAAAGCTTACAGAGTCTGGCTCTGATGCAACATTACTTCGGATCACACCGACTGGCAGAGAAAACTCTTCAGGATGCTCTAAAACTGGATCCCTACGACTACTTCACATGGTACAATTTAGGCAAAGTGTTGGAAATCTTGGATGAAAACGCCGAAGCGGGTGACTGTATGGCCACAGCACTTGAGATAGAAGCGATTGTTCCTATTTTGCCATACTCAACTATACCAATATGCTTTGAGTAGTTATAATGTACTTACATAATTAAACTACTGATAGATAAATCTACATTACCTAAGTATTGATTGATCAATTATTTTTTTCTGCCTTTGACAATATTATAATATCAAGAGTATCGAGATAAATATTCCTAACTATTTCATTTTATTTTGATGCTGAGTTCAAAAGTAATGATGATGCGGTTAAAAGTATGTATGTTAATGATATTAATAGTACGCGTATTGTTAGTACAAATCGTAGATTGATAAAGCAATGTGATAATAGGTGATTTTTCAAGTCGTGTCCATTATGACTTTATAGTAAAGTAAATAAGTCTTTTCAAATCAAAAACTGAAATTCGTTCAATGAGTTTCATAATGGCATTCCAAAAATATTTTCATATTTAACGTTATGTATGTCAAAAAGTATAAAACAGATTTAGGCACATTTAAATACTAATACTAATTGTAAGTTAGGAAAGTAAGAATATTTATATTAGAAGTGTACTATTTGGTGGTTTAGGTGAAACGAATCCATATATAATGACTGAAGTGGCTTTTGTAGACACTAGGCACCAAGAACTCCCTGCTTCCATGACATGGGATAGTATTGTTTCACTTCGAAGGGAATTGTCATTTTCATGTAGTGCTGGTCACGACTATTGTATCTGGGCCATACGGGATAGTTCTTGGTTTCCGTTGGAGTTGGTGTTCCATGCACCGCCAAATTGGTAAAGAGTTCGGTGAAAGTGCGAGAGAAGGTGATGTCCCGTGGTAAAACTGGAGCAATTACCAGGTCAAAACTAAAAGACAAGGAATTGCTTATTGTAGATAAAAATTCCACATGAATTATTTCAGTCAAATATTTGTCTCTTACATGTAGAGAAGATCGTCAGCGTGGCAAATGCCAGATTTCATGGGTGGCAAGTTGCCAGGAATGATGAGTTGCACAAACCATCCTACAATGTCATACAGACTTTTAAATGGCACCATGTTCCCGTAGTGCTCGAAAGAGTAGAGGAAAACGGATGATAAACGTCTGGATAGGATATCAGCAGTTCTCTGAACTGGCGCTTTCATAAAAACTGAGCTCATCATCTAAACGACAATAAAATTCAGCTTTAAAAAATCATTACTGACACTCACATTGACATTATAAACCGTTTCATAAATCTATTTTATGCTCACATCCAGAAGCTGGTATTGCATCTGTGTAAAATTGGTCCTGTCCACTCCAGGCTCCAAGAAACCAGCAGCGATTGACTGCGAGATGGAAGCTCCATCAATGTTATCATTGACATTGTAGGTTGACAACATGTCGCCCAGAAGATGGTCTTGCATGTAAATCGGATCGTCTAGAACACCTCTTTTATCCAAAATCAAGTAATACCCGGCTGCAAGTGGGAGAATCCCTTCGTGTTGAACGGCTCCCAGTATCACTGGAATATCTGGAAGCTCACCTTCACGCATCAGTTTTAGAGGGTCGTCGGGTAAGAAGGCGCCGGGAACGTTACCCTCGATTGTAGGAGTCGTTCCCTCCAATTCGATTCGGAACTTTTCAAAATCTTGCATCTGATATTCATAAAATTCAAAAAAAATTATTTGTACGGTATTTTGGAATAGGTTGTCAAAATTATTATTAAATAACGAATTAAACTTACAATCAAGCCGAGCTGAGCTGCACAAAGCTCATACCAATCAATTTTCTTGAGACAAGCTACCAAAGCTTTGCTATCATCAGTGGGACATTTCAGAGCTGTCGCGAGTCGGCTCGCAGATTCCTTCGGGTTACGGTCAATCGCCCACTCCTGGAGTGGCGTGCCACTCATCGCGATAACCTTGTGGAAAAGACCCCGAGCCAGGGGAGACATGAGCAGGTAAAGCACTGAAGCACTGCCCGCACTTTCTCCCATGATCGTCACTTGATTCGGATCACCTCCAAATGCCGCAATGTTTTCTTGCACCCAACGAAGCGCTTGTACCATGTCCTTCAGACCGTTATTTGCGCTGACAGCGTCATCTCCAGTGGATAAGAAACCAAATGAGCCGAGTCGGTACTGGATGGTGACAAGAACTACCTCATTCGACTTCAGCATTTTCGAGCCTCTGTACATGGAATTCTGACCAAAGACGAAGCCACCTCCGTGGATAAAGAAAATGACCGGAAGGGGTCGGCCCTCTTCACCGCTCTTTCTTCTGCTGTAGATACTCAAGAAAAGACAGTCCTCGCTGCAAGGGGTGAAATTTGCATGGAATTGGGGACACGCATTTGGATGTTTCGTAGCGTTCAGGATTTCGTCACCCCAGCCGTCGTGGGGTTGTGGAGGCTGTATAAAAAAATAATTTTAAAATTGTAGAAAAGACGCAGCCATGAAGCAATAATGAACAAAAATAAACATACCTCAAATCGAAGGTCGCCAACTGGAGCCTTTGCGTAAGGGATACCCAGATACCGATAAACTGGGGTAAGTCCAGACATTCTAAGTTGGCCTCGAATCGTGCCATTCTTGATTGTCACAGTTGGAAGGAGAGCGTCGACCTCTGTGTCCGCTTCATCCGCGTCCATTGATGAAATCCATGTCTTCATAAACGGAGCGTCTCTCCATGACATAGCTGCAGCAAAAGCTACAAATCCCAAAAGCATTGGGATTGAAACAACGCTGAAGGACTTCATTTTAATGTAAAAGTAGGATAATTCTCAGAATGGGCAATTGTGGAAACTACCTCCTGGAGAATGTTGTGTCAACCCATTTTTATACCAAGGTTCCAACACTTGACTTCCTCAGTCTCACTTGACTGAACTTTACATTTACATAATTTTAGTGACATGATATTGATATTTTAGACAATCGTACAACCCCGAAATTAGACAGTTAGAGATTGAGAAGGGCATGTTTATTAGATAACGATAACAAAATAACAAAATGTAATTTACCCACTCAGTCGCAAAAAGTTTGGCAAACATTTTTAACAATTTTTATTTGCATTGTTTTGATGAAAAATATGAGCATGTTCAATCATTCGCTAGCCGCATTTTTATTATCACATCATAATACAATTACATCGCGTACAATCATGCCTTAATCAGGTATTTACAAAACAGTTTTATCAATTGTCATTTTTTATCATTTGCTGACGCGGAATTTTTTTCTGCTACATGCCAATTGTACACTTGGGTTTTCCTGTAAATCTGAACAGAGATCTTTGCATGGACAAATTTAGTGTATGTATGTAAAACAGTTTTAGACTGATAAGAGCTTATCATGGTTGTAGCAAATAAAATATTACAGAAACAACGGCACTTTCCCCCGAGTTTAGTGATCATGAATATCATGATCACCAAATATTTTGCGACAAATAATTTTCTGCCAGAAGAGGAGGCGAGGTACAGCCAACTATACAACGTACTAGTAAACTGCGATTCTGCTAAATCGAGTGCTAACTGAAGATGAAGATAGAGAATTTCAGTGACGAGTGATTACCGAACTTTGGACAACTTATTTATTTGCATTTATATAGGTGAGCATTGTTGAATTGTTTATGTATCAATTTATTATTGAATTTTGATGTTTGACAACGCAATTAACCTATTTGCTTGTCACAATCAATCCTCAAATCAACGATGGAAAAAACGTGCGCCGTGCGAGGTAATGGTGATCTTTGAAAATAAAATTAACATAACTTTCCTTGTTTGGCACTTGATAATGGCTTTATATTGACACTTGCAGCAGTTTTGGGGAAAAAACGTTTCGATTCATTTATGAAAAGGAGTTTCAAGGACAAAGCTTTTAAGTTAAGATCTCTTTATTGGCACTTTGCACTTCAATTAGATGAGAATAGATTTTTTAAGTTGAATCGAATGAGATTTATATTACAAAGGCCGGTGATACTAACGACGTGCGA
The DNA here is from genome assembly GCA_021029165.1 of Cyphoderus albinus. Classification (NCBI taxonomy): domain Eukaryota; kingdom Metazoa; phylum Arthropoda; class Collembola; order Entomobryomorpha; family Paronellidae; genus Cyphoderus; species Cyphoderus albinus. The sequence continues at coordinate 25,067 of VYYJ01001827.1, forward strand.
CTTTAGTGTAACTGCAGGCTCAAACTGCAGACTGTGCTATTGAGAAACAAGACGCCATTCTTGCCAAGTGTCATGTCAAGTTCAATATTTTCATAGCAGGCATTAATCAATGATGTAAAAATAATAAAGTAAATAATGATTTAAAAATGCAGGTTAATTGAAGCTCACATCACGTGAATATAATGGTAACCTCTTGGCTCGATTTTAATTGAATCTAACGATAAACGAACGATCTCTGAAGCATGTATCGTCTCAACACAAAGTGGAAGCGGGCCGTAATAATTACACTTCTACTTACAACAATCGGATGTATTTACCTATTCAGTCATCATGATGCTTTGCGAAACGAGAAATTGCCAGCTTCAAACACTGTCAGAGCAATGGAAGTCGAAAAGCTGACTAAACCGGATAATCCTTGGTCTCTCCAAAACGGTTGGGAATCTCCTCTTCGAGTTTAGGGTCAATTTAGGAAATGCCTTTCGGATAAGATGTTCAGGTGATGTTCGAAAACCCTTTTTTAGTGAGGTTTTGATTTACATTCTCAATTGACCCCAAACTCGAAGTGAAGTCAAACACAATTACAAAATTGTCCAATCTTACACTTAGCCAATGGTTATAATGGAACATTATGAACATCTCTTTTTTAACATCACAGAAATCAATCACACTCTGCGTGAAGAAATTGACAAGATAAAGATGGAGGTCAGAGCGCTGAATTGTGAGCAGAAAATTTACAACGTGGACAAATTCGGCCCGGTGAATGAGAAAACGCACGTGGTACTGATTCAAGTTCACACTCGAGCAGATTACCTAAGCCAACTGGTGAAGAGTTTGTCAAGAAATCGAAATATTGAAAACTCTTTAATTATTTTTTCTCACGACGTATTCATCCCTGAACTGAACGATGCCATCAAGAAAATTGACTTTGCCAGAGTTATGCAAATTTTCTATCCGCACTCCATCCAGCTTCACCCCGACACATTTCCAGGTCAAAGTCCTGACGATTGTCCCGTTAATATTACACTTGATAAAGCAAAAGAAATGAAATGTGCAAATGCTGAACATCCTGATGTCAGTGGTAATTATCGAGAAGCTCGTTACACCCAGATGAAGCATCACTGGTGGTGGAAGGCAAATTTTGTGTTCGGGAAGCTGCGCGTGCTCCAGAATCACACAGGCGTCATTGCCTTTCTGGAGGAAGACCATTACGTGGCGCCAGACTTTCTATGGATTTTGAGTCTAATGGAGGCTGCCATGATTCGAGGTGAATGTCACGGGTGCGACACTTTGGCAGCAGGGCAATACGTCAAGACTTTGAAACACTCTCAAAATGCATCGTATTCTATTGCTGTTGCGTCAAATTGGACGGTTTCAAACACTAACACCTTAGTATTTAATAGAACGATGTTTGAGAAGCTGAAGAAGTGCGCCAAAACATTTTGCGAGTATGACGATTACAACTGGGACTGGACATTGGTGAAAGTGAGCAACTCTTGTCTGAAGAAACAAATGGATGTCCTGTTCCCCTCAATTCCGCGAATGTTTCACTTGGGAGTTTGCGGGTTTCATCACCAGAATAAAGACTGTGACGCAACCAGTGTAA
>VYYJ01001828.1:0-26639 GCA_021029165.1 Cyphoderus albinus
GTTTGCTATTCGCAAAACTCAAGAAAGGCTCAACTCAGCACTGTTACAATTTACTACAATAAAGTAATAATATGGATGTAATTCAAAGTGAACAACCGAGACTGAGCGTAGCTCAACTCCTTCGTGGAGACTTCCCACAGCAAGAATAACCATCTTTTGTATTTTGTCTTGGTAAAAAACTCATCAGAATCTAACTCTCTGATCTGTTCGCCATGATGTAGGTATATAGAGTATATACACATTGTTGCGAGGCGATCTGATGTCATAGACCACTTTTAGCTGGGCAATCATAAAGCAAGCTGAAACCTATCGCAATAGTGTACGTCCATAAACAAAGGATACCATGAGACTAGAAGCGAGTAGCGAGGTGGTAACACAAAGACCACTGAGTTACTCAAGAATACGCATTAGGTCTTTTAAGTTTTTTCTGCATTTTTGGCATAATGTTCTGATCAAATGCAGATGATGAGAACATGTGTACCATGTTACAGCGCAAAAATGATAGTTACACACCTACCTAAATGTACCTGCAGGGGATAAGAACAGCAGCAAAATTCAGAAGAAAATTTTCAATCTGAGGACATAGATAATAAGCAAAGTAATTTTATTACATATCGCTCCTCGTTATTTATTGTACAAGCATTAATATTATCTAAATGGTTGGAATTGAAAGGCTTGTTCGATGTGTCAACAAAGTCGAAACTATCGTGCATGGCGAAGACTTCAGAACGCGCCATTGTCATTACAATTGCATCTATTTTATTTTTGCTTAGCTTACGACGTTGTTTTGTATAATATGTAATTTAGTAAGTTTTGTAACAAAAATGCGAATGCAACTTTGAATAATCCAACCATATTATTTATAGTGACGGTTTAACGTTTAAAGGGACTTCATGGCTCACAGAGTTCCCCTTAAACTCAATCCTTTCGTTGATTTTTCATGGATGAACACAACGAGCCACTCAAAAAGACATTGCGTAAGTACATTACATTCAAGATAGTTTACAGATAGGTACAGATGTGTTACAGATAGGTAACATAAACGGATATTCGTTGCAAAAATAGTTTAGTTTATCCATTGTGTATGACTCAATCAACATCAACTAAATATAATGCTGTATACATACATGCAACGATGAAGGTTTGTTCAAGTGACTACACATTTGACGTTATTGTTGAGGAAATGTTTTCAAATTTGATTTTTGAAAAGTACCAATGGGACTCTGTTCATTTATGGAACCTAGATATTCACAAAATTGTCATCCGTGACAAATTGACCCGCCCACTCTACTTTTGTTCTAATATGAGATTTACCCAACGAAAATCAAATTGAGTTCGTGTAAAAGTTCAAACCGAAACGAAACCATGCATTCCTTTTCTCCTCTTTTATCGCACAAATGTCTCATTAAAAGCTGCTTACTTTTTCTGTTTCTAGATTTTCTCTCCTTTGCAAAATATATTTTGCAGCGGTAATATTGTCAGTCATAATAATGCCTTTGAACTGTAAAAATCTAGCCACAAGTGTATTTCCTGTTCTATTGAATGTCATTCTATGTCGGTAGTTACGTGAATGTGAGAATTTTGCTTATATGGTTGGCGCTGGTTCTGCATGAAGGGCAACAAAGAAATAATTACAGTAATTGAAGCTTTCTTTCTCTGTCTCTGGGAATGTGATGTAAAGCAAAGCAGTCTAGATTTGCTCTTAGTCACCCGCCACCATTGTCAACAAAATCAGACGAGATTGCGTGAAATTTAATCAACCTGTGATATGATTGTTATGGTGTGGTACCAGAAATTGTAGTAATGAAACGAAATGTAACAGTAGAATCTAGATTTAAGTATGTTCTGCCGCTGAACTGTTGAACCGACGATGGATTGGTTTGTTTGTTAACACCCAGAAACAAGTCAAGGAATGGGAACAACTAATGGAATTAAGATATTTTTGATAATGAAAAAGAGTATGCAGTCTCAAGTGAGTTGTTTTTGTTTATTATGAAGCCAGAGCTACCTGAAAAGAATAATGTAAATAATTCATTTTTTCTGTTTAGAATAAAAACATACATAGAAAGGAGTAAAGTAGTCCATGGCCCGTCTCTCCTCAAACCATGAAAATACAGTTTCCACAAAAGCGCTGCAAATTTATTTCCTTTTTCTTCTTTGTATTAGGCATGCTTTTTGAAGAAAAAGGAAACCCTTGTTGCCACTTCCCAACATTTTAAAAATCGTGTTTAGCGTGGAAGAATACGCAGATTAGTTGTGACTGCTTAAAATATAGGCAGTACAAACATACCATAGTGTATTACACGTTGCTTTCATCTCTCTCCAACTCAGTATTATCTAGATTTTACGATGACTCCTGCAGAACAAGGAAATGCTACTTTGCGGCAGTAAATACCGTAACCGTTGTAATTTCTACGAATAGTGAAAGACAGGCTATAACTTTTCAAGCGTCATTAAAAATCTTCCTACATTTTGCCCGAATGCTTTGTTTTTCTTCTAGAAATTCAGCTAGTCAGAATATCATGGCATACCGCATTATTCTCAATGACCGTGGCTGTTTATAGTCCTTGGCAGTTATTCCCAGTGCGTGCAGATAGTGGATACATAGATGTATTGACAGTTTAAAATTATGTCTATATAGACGTCGTGCCACCATGAAACAGGTACTACTGACTCAGTGACTGGGCACTGCTCTAATTCTACTTCACTTTTTGTCTTGTGCCATATGCCAGCTTACATCGTTATAAATGTACCTAGAAGAGGTAGCAAACAAATCGATAAGGACGGTCACACAGAGTCGGTAACAGTAAAGCAACAAAGCAGTAAGATGGCTGAATCTAATGCAAGTCAGAAACAGAAAAAATACGAGCTGTGGTGGAATCACAAATACCTATAACATAACTGTGAGCGTTTTCCCAGCTTCTGAATTCAAAGTTTACATTTATACAGAGTATAAAATTGTGCCTTGTCGAGTGCGTGCTATGCCAAAATCTATGCACTTGTCTTGTGCGAATATTGTCTTGGAGTCGCAGCAACTCAGTCGCTCAAGTGCGCTTGATTGTTTCTCTCATTGTATCTGTCCAATTACTTCTTGATTTTACAACTTCAACTCGAGACTCCTGTTTATTATTATATTGCAAGTTGTGTGCTGTAACATTTGTGATTTGTGATGCTGCGGTTGCTTACAAGATGAAAATGAATGAATGGAATTTTGTAAATTGGAATAATGAAGCGAGTAATAACAAGGATTGGAATAAGTATGCAATATTCTACATTACATGGTTGACGTTGACACAGATTAATTCAGAATAATAATATGCTCAAGTAATGCGGATTCTGTTCATGAGTAACGCAACGACGCATGCATATCTCTATAATAATCGCTTCCACATAATCATTAATATTTAATTTAATTTAATTTAATTTACTTGCATTTTTTATTTCTTGTTTTATGTTGTTCAGTGTGTGTCTCACCAACGTCTTGCAATATTATCCCATTATAAAGACTCACCTAATATTAAATCTAAATGTAATAAGAAATATTAAATATTAAATTACTACATTGCATTGCATCAAAAAGAACAATGAATTTATTATGCTATCTGAAATTTAAATAGTGGTAGTTTGAAATTATAAGAGTGCTTTCTGATTTAGCTTTTCTCAAACTTAGGACTGCAGCTTGTCGAGGTAAAAGCTAATCATAAAATTATATTGCACTCCTAAAAGAGGAAACTGAGAAGCATTTACTCGTACTCAATGCTTTGTTCCAGTTGTTTTTCTAACAACAGGCTAGGATTTATAAGTCGAAATTATTCCGAAAAATTTCCAGACTCATCGTCTTATAAACCTATTCATATTGTAAATTGTCCAGTAAATTGTAGCAAAACTATATTTTACTAAAACTAAAAAATCCAGTTATATCAAATCTTTTTTTAAATGTCGCTAAACTTCTCACGCCAACATCATTTTCCACCATTTTGCACAAGGGCTGCTTTACGTAATGTTCCTGCAGTCACGAATCGTAACTTACGATTATTACTATATATGACATTGTAATAACCTATTACTATGAAAAAATAAAATGAAGCGTTTGTAATTTTAAAGACAAATACAATACTGCGGCATTTATTGTTAGCTTATTTGCAACATAACAACTATGTGTTGTTTCAATTTGTGTTCTGTTTGTAAACTGTCCGAAGCACAGTGACGAAACAAGATTGCAGCCACGCTTGCATTGTCCTTCTGGCAATAAGTAAAGCTAACAAGAGGCAGCGTTCAATGATTCTTGCGTAACTATCAGTTTAATTGATCATGATGGCGATAACAACATGGCTGTACTCTCATACAAATGGGTTAAAACTACATGCAAAGTTTACTTCCAAATAGTTTAACGATTTACCATGTTTTGGTGTTTTAAATTTTAAATGATGACTTTATTTTTTTCTATTGTCGTTTTGATTGTTGGTCGGAAAATTTAGTTTATAACCAATTATAATATTTTTTATTTTATTCCTAATGTCAAATTAGTAATGTGACGTCACGCAAACAGCAGTCTGATTGACTCTCTATTATTCCTCTACATTTATTTTAAAACGCTTTTTTAAAACGCATTGACATAAGTTTAACCACTTGTTCATCAACTTGTTGGATACTACAATATTTTATGGATTATTTAAAGTACAGGATCATGAATACCTCGCCAGTATAACACTTTCAGTACATCTGAACAGAAGAAAGGTTCTCGTCAAGAATTTTATTTACATATTCTTTATTTTTGTCGTTACAGGTAAAGAATTAGAAGAGGTCGCAGTTTTTACTTGAAGAGAAACAAGGGCAAATAAAAAGAAAAGGAATCTTAGAGTTAGATCTGCTTGAATTATTTATTAACATAACAGGTAAAAATAACCCATTTAAAGACCATTTTAGCAGGTAACAGGAACTTTACTGATGACTTTGCCTACTGTCATTTGGATGCGATTGTCATTTTCCGCTTGATTGGCGTGGTTGTGGTAAAAACTAATTTTATTTCTGTTCTACATTTTAAGGGTTCGTCCAATATGAAAATTAACTAGGTATTTATCAGTGTTGCCGTCAGTCGCTCGTGCCTAAATCGCCTCACTAAAATCGAAATTGTTCCATAGATTGAACTACTGTCGACAGAACCTGAACTTTGAATTATTTACTTATAAGCAGTAACTACGCTTTAGTGTGAAACTTTTAGTAAGCGTCGATACAGAGTGGTCATTAGTCACTAGTCACTATACTACGTAATTTGTAGTCGTTCATAAATACAACGCACAATGATGATTTGTCTTAACCGCAAATTTGTTCTGGTTCATTGACAGATAACATTATGCCTGCTTTTTGATTGACTGATATGCCTAGTTGAAATAAAAACAGGTTTATTGCTTTACGAATGATTTACCTGTTTCTTGTGATGTATCATTTTTAGTGTTTAGTATAGTTTCAGGCAATTCATATTCATTTCTCACTCCTTTCGACTACCGACACTTTGCGCGTTTGTTGCAGCTGTGATTATAAAAATTTGGCATTATTAATATTTTCACCGATGTAAGACTTTGAACATCATCGCAATAATCCTTGTTTATCGGACCGAAATGAACAACAAAAATACGTTTGATGATTACACAGCTTAGGAAAATATTGTGGATTTATACCAATAATATAACCAAAGAAATGAAAAAATGGAACCGGTATCAGTGTAACAAACTTTAGCATTTAAAAGACTTTTCCCATTGGAAAAATGCTTATTTTAGCAACTACCAGGTGAAATTGTAATTCACCTTAAATCAGGAACACGTTCTCAAATCTCCACAGGCGTTGTTAGAAATCATAAGATAATAAAGAAAACTCCAAAGCTAATCACAAGGAAATGTACATAATTAGGTATGCTGCATCTTATTTTTTCCCTAATTTAGTCTCTGGTAATATTCAATGGTTTCAAACAAAAAAGCCCAGACCCTCGGTGAAAGTTTTACCACTGAAGATAAAGAACATAACAAATCCTACAAATGCATTTTAATAACATGAAATAACATTGCAATTGGGGAAAATTGCCATTTTTATTTGAGTTTGGAGGTTTAGTTTTAGATATCCTTTTTTTATTTGGAATAGATTCAATTCAATTCATCACTTAGCTTGATCCCCTTGCGATCCGCATCTTTTCCGCAACGTCATATTGCATCAACATAAAGAGCACTCAACCGGTTAAGTATCTCGTTATGCAGAGATGCGACATTTCGCCTCGAGTGTATAACTTCGTATTTTTGCTCAACTTACTTGGTTCAGAAACAAAAATTCACAATCCGTAATACCGCAAGCTTGTCACCTGCATTGCAAATTGCAAACCAAATTGCATTACAATTTTCGTTGCACTTACGTACACAGCTAAAGCGATTCTCTTTCATATTAGTCGATGATCAGCACTTCAGTACCCAACTTGACAAACTCTCCCATAAAATTTTAACTTAGGCTATCTATAATTGAAGATATAATCTATATATCTATCTGATTGCGCCACTGGTTAATTGTCCTACCCCAAATAAAATAGAATACAAAATATATCTAGCATGATTCTGAAGATGCTGGGTACAAAATTAAGAGCCAGTCAGGATTTTGTATTAGAAGAACCACTTGTGAATTTTGGCGTCATTTCTTTATTTTAGAAGAGCATACGAAATGAGCTCTATGTTACTTTATTAATCAACTAGTTTATATTTACCCATATTCATATTATGGTTGAGTAATTTCTGTTTATAGGTGCTTTTACTGACAGTCCCATCCCAGTGGAATTCAGACTGTAACTCCGACCTTTCTAGTAGGTATAATCTGTAGAGAAAGAGGCTGTCGAATGATTGTAAATTATTAGACCTTGAAAATGGGAAAAACGAGAATGTTTGGGTGAACAAAGACGAGAAATACAATTCTTTCACATAAAAGTGCCGCAAATAGAGTAGCAGCAAAAAAAAATCACGAAAAACTGCATCATTGTTCTGCAAAGGATGGAATTTGTTTGGCTAGCGATGTAGTAGTGGTACATCATATTATCAACACCACATTAAACGTTAATAGTAGAGGATACCCGTTTACAGCCAGGATGAAAGCTAGCTAACAAAATAGGAGACGCAATAAACTTTGGTCCTTGTGTGACATTCACGATTTCGTTACTTGAACTGAGTCAGCAGTTCTTGATTAGAGCTAAGTTTAGGGAAGGATAAAGATACAACTTTCCCTTCCTTCAAATGCAAAAGTAAGACTTTGTTTGTACCTGAAAAGCCACAGATTTGATAAAAAATATTTAGTCAAGCGTAGGATAATTCGGACTGGGTTAATTCAATTCTCTTGTCCTTATTTGGTTGACAATAATTTGTTAGACAAAAGCCAAAGTTAAATACGTTAAAATGGAGGTATCATTATTACATTATGCCTCATTGTTGTGATTCAAACGTGAAACTTTTGGTGCTCGCTTTGTTGATTTATGGACATTTCTTACATCCTTTAAAAATTGAATTGTAATTTCGTTTCAAAAGCAGTTTATTGCTTTGACCATGAATTTGTGCTAAAACTGCTAAAATGAAATACCGAAAGCACTATATATACACATTATACTCGCATTAACAATATCAGACTTCACAGAACCCATAAGGAAATTTGAATGATCCTTTCATCAAGAAAGATCCTAGTGACACTTGAACCTTGCTCTTTATTATCCGTCAAAATTACAACACTCGCTTGAAATCGCATCGAACATTAAATTGTTGAAAATACCCTAAGTTTGCATACGCTTGGTGAAAATGAAAATTAAAAAGGCTTTGAAGGCCGTGATATATTTTATTTATATTTCATATTGATGAATCTTTGTGTATCCAAAAATGTGTAAGCGTATTGTTAGGGTACCCTATGTGCAATACATACTTACATTATTGTTATTACATTATTTCGCTTGCTTTCCTTCGCAGAATAATTTTGGAGAAACTTTTCCTCGTCTCTGCCTCTTTAAAATGGGTTGCCACACTCGCGGAACAATATCGGAAAATAAAAATGCACTATGCATGTTACCTATGATCGTGCAATGGGAAGCAGGACAGATGGTGAAAGCTCTCGTAGACAGCTTTTGCAGAGATCAGAGTGAAATGTTCACTGAAGGACACGATACGCTTCTAGCAATTTTCCTATTGTGTAATAATAGCAGACAATCACAATCTCGAAGTTCGAGACTCGAACCCTTCTAGTAATAGTAACAAAAGAAAGGATGGAAAAGTGTTATGGGAGCATGCAGTACGATCGACTGTGATGTGGATTGTGTGCCGTAATTCGCTAGAACAAATTTATTCCAACCATTTTTACTATGACTATGATATTGTATTTTGATGGAAACTTCTTGGTATCATGGTTAGATGTGAAATGAAAAACAACTTCATGAATAACAGCAATAAAATGAAACAGCGTTGAATAAATTTTAATTATTTCACTGGAGTTAAAAATGATTGCCATAAAGTGAAAGCGGAGATGAAAAGAACATGCTTTGAACTGCCTTAACTTTCCGTGAACGGTTTTCAATGCATAAGTAGTTGGTCATATCAGAACTTTCACAATCACAAACTTAAGCTAAGCTTGGAAACTTGTAAGTGGTAATATAAACAAGAACCTTTGAGTGGATATGGTACAAGGTCAACCCGAATGGGAATTCCAAAGCCTGTCTCTCTGTCTGCAATGATTTGATCTTCCACTTTTGCTACACGAAAACCGTTGAATATGAAGGAAAGTTGGCGAAGTCTGAAAGAAAATAAGATAAAGAACCTTAATAATACTTATAATTTGTAGATGTTCCTGACTATAGCCAAAAACTGGAGGTTTGGTGACATTGCAGTCTAACTCATGTGGCCTTGAAACTCATGTGGATTCATCGTACTGCGTTCAAGGGCACTACCCATTTCTTTTCTCGACGCTTTTGAGCTAGCACCAAAGAAAAGTCATTTTATTCTTCTTCCCTATTTTCCTTTCTTCTGAATATAATTTGATCCTACTTCGGAATTTGAATACACCATGGCCGTGGGATTTAAAATCATCGTTCTAACGTATTTTTGCCAACATTCATGTGGGTATGGTGTGCGGATGGCAATGAAAATATAGAGCTTCGTAGCAAGCACTCGCCATCTTGATAGAAAGAGAGCAAACAACATCATGATAAAAACATGTACATCTCCTTTATTACCACCATTAGTTTATGAAATCATTGTTCCACGTTCCGTTTTATTCGCCGTTGAAACCAAAAAAAATGATGGATAATGAATATCAAAGTTGATAAGTACTCTTTTACGACGTCTTTCATCTTTAAAATTCAGTTTTAAATTCCGACAGTTGTTGACGTATATTTATTCGTATAAAACATGAAACATGGCCAAGAATTAAGTTATCCATGGTTCAAAAGTTGCAGAGTCCTACACAACAAGAATAAAGCAGTTACAAAGACTCCTTATAATTAGCTTAAATGGAGGGTGGGATTAAATTCTCCGTCATCGATTTAGTCTAGATACTGAAAATGGCCGTGATCCATCAAATACTTCCTGAGATAAAAAGTTGCAGAGTCCTACACAACAAGAATAATGTAAAAACGTTTTGACCTTGACTTTGGTGACTCCAGTTAGAATAAGATAATTAATTAAGGTTCCCTACCAAAAGCCGCCCGACCAAAAGCCACCCGGATGAAAGCCGCCCGTACCAAAAGCCACCTGTACCAAAAGCCACCTGCACCAAATGCAGCCCGTACCAAAAACCGCCGAACGAAAAGCCGTCCATGCAAAATACTTGCTAAAATCTAATCTAAGAACCAAAAGCCACCTGTACCAAAAACCGCCCGAACCAAAAGCCGCCCGTACCAAAAGCCACCCGTACCAAAAGCCACCCGTACCAAAAACCGCCCGAACGAAAAGCCGTCCATGCCAAATACTTGCTAAAATCTAATCTAACCTAACTTTTTCATCATAACTACTATTGTTTAAAATCTATCCTGCCTCTAACCTAACCTAGCATACACAATCGAGTCCCATCTTAAAAAATTATTCATAATAGATGTTGGTTTGGGCGGCTTTTGGTACGGGTGGCTTTTGGTACAGGTGGCTTTTGGTTCGGGTAGCTTTTGGTACGGGTGGCTTTTGATACGGGCGGCTTTTGGTATGGGCGGCTTCTGGTACAGGCGGCTTCTGGTACGGGCGGCTTTCATGCGGGTGGTTTTTGGTTGGGCGGCTTATGGTCGGACACGGTATTTAGGAGTTGTGGTTTATTTTTTCAACTTTCTTCAGATAATCAATCACGTGGTGAAACACACTAGATGAATTGTGGTATAAAGCAGCAGGAATAAACAGGTTTTGCGAAGATCCCAACTAAAATTCTGCAATGTTATCTAAGTATATATTGATATGTACGTTAAAAACTTATTTCTTGCGTGCATTGTGAGTAGTGGCCCACTACTAGCACTAGCGGCTTTTCGCTGTGTGTGAAAAATGGCATTTTATTTACAAATTTGTAACTTTGAACTTTCTACACATCCCATTTCATCAAATGTCAAGAACTGAAAATAGAACTTGACAGTAAATAAATACAGACAAATGGGTAAGAGGCATGCCTAATTAATTTGAGTATCCGGTTTCAAAAGATATTTAAACTCCTGCGACACGACATACACAAATAGCTCGGCTTTATTACAATTTACCAGGAAAACAATATGCGTAAATAATGTAAAAATACCTGTTATATGAGGCTTTTCCACTTTTTGTTTTCGTCTTCTCTTTGAACCTGTGATGCGTACTCGAGACATTAAATACACATATAAAACATACACCTTGGCATTCTTTTTTTATGAATTCATGGAGTATACTGCTTTACTTACTGCAGAATCGGGTCATAATTTTATACTAAACACTATATTGAAATAATATGTTTAATGTTCCTGGCCTAATTATTTTTTCTAAAAATTAAATGTATTAAATTTAATGTAGATGCTGAAGTTTATAATAATTAATAAGGCACAAAATTAGTTTAAGCCAATTATGAAGTAAAATGAGTGTGTAATTAAATATTACCAAAATATATAAATTCCTTATAAAAACTGTGACAAACCTTCAACACTTTGGAGTATTTGATTGAAGTTAAATTTTATTGTCGTGTTCAATATGTATAAAAGTAGGATATGTAAAATGAATTTGAACACGGAAGTAGTTTAACAGTAAAGGTCAAAATATGATTTATTTTTAGACTTATCGTTTCATTGCAATAACTTTCTTGCACATTTACAGGTACATCGCAATTCCAAGTTACAGTGTAGGCTCTTACAAAAATATATTTTGATATAATACTGGACATAATCGAAAGCTCACATTTTATGTAGGTAGCACAAATATTTTGGACCCATTGACCTATACAGTCTGGGCGTTTTGGTTACAAGTGACACTCTTACATCCATTTCTGTTGTCTTCCCCAGATATTTCAATGCAGTCACCCAGAGAAAAGCAGCAACAGTTTTTGATATCTTCACTTAACCAGAGAAAAATTGAGGGGCTTAGAGTCATGACGCTGTACGAAACAATAAAGATTACATTGATCCACAGTTTAAAAGTAGAAAAATCCACTAGTATCCTTCCAAGCGTAGCATATCCGTTTGCAATAACCCCCGTAGGAATCCAGTGCAGAATGAAGAAAATTGAATACGCGTTAACAATTCGCAGTCGTCGAATTGTGTTACGTATTCTCCGTGTAGGTATCGGCTGTAAAAAGGAAAATCGCTTTAAGAACTTTTAACAGCAAATTAATATCAACTTGGCTAAGGATAAATAAACACTTACTTTACAACATTTTAGAAACGTAATTTTCAACCGAATCTTTGATACAGCTGAAACAATGTAAATAAATAATTAATAAATGTAGTTTATTGGAATGTTTATTGTTTTACAAAATTTAAAAATTGTATCTGTTTAATCTCACCAAAACACATATATACTGCTACTATGACATGAAGCAGAATAAATCGTAGGATACCAAAAATAATGGTACAATTATTTGATCCAAACAGAGGAATCTGAATGAAGCATAAACATTGCCCAAATTTATTTTAAAACCCTCGTGATTTAATAGAGTAATAGAAAAGCGGATGATTTACCTGTTTGCATTTGCCCAACTGCGTAACAGGATCATTCTCAAATCTTACCCAGAATAAAGTGGGTATACAAGCAATAAGAGAAATTGTCCATATAATAAAATTTGATCTGTTTACTGTGGATCTTTCAACCGACTCCCTGAACGATGCGATTCTTACGTAAATAATTGCAACGATGTTTAACGGATAAACGACGTAAATCACATCTGAAAAAACAAAAATCAAACAATGTCAACAATTAAAGCTGCGCTGCTGCGTAATTATTTTTGAACTCACTCCTGGAAAACGAGAGGATGCTGCATGTTATTGGACCTGCAGTTCCTACCACATTAACTCTCTCCACCATGTACACTCCAAACACGAATGACAATGCCACACAAATGAAAGCAAGATTTAAGATGAATACGGCGATTGGTCTGAAACCAATACAACGTTTAATTAATAATGTTACTATATCAAAAAATAATAAATCTCCGGGATTTTAGTACTCACTTTGGCTTCCCACTGGATGTATCCACACTAACACAAATAACTCTTAGGTTAATTGCTAACACGATTGTTGAGATCACTGCTAAAGCTATCACTTCCTCCAGTGGCTTTCTCTCTTGTAATGTATTCAACCCTGTAACGCGTAGTGTTTCTGTGTCCGCCGAATGTTTCTCGGTGAATCCAATATCACTTTTTGGGTAATTGATTAGTCTAGAAATGTTCGTTATTAGCTTAGGTGACTCCACATCCATTTTTTTAGTCAGGTTAAAAAATAATTGGAGAAAGTATAAAATACTGAGTAAAAGCAAGGTAATTATCTGTGTAAAAATCTGCGAGCAATAACTCGTCTCCACATCCTCACAAGAGCGCAGACAAAATGGAACTGATTGAGAAAAGCGGGAGTGAGTTCTATAATATGTGAAGACTGCCAGGAGGACCAACATCCTTGATTCACGAAAGGCTAACGCTGTTTGTTTATCATAGTGGCGTAATACATTGTCTACAACTCCCTTCCACAACGTTACAGATGCAGCTGCTGTTGATCACTATGATCACAAAGCATTCACCACCTCAATTAATGCATCACGTTAACCATCCAAGCCTTTGTAAAGTGACTTGTTAAACCCGTGTTTTTAACTGATGTTTCACAACAACGTGTTTATAAACCAAAGGTGGTTGAACACCCGGAGGCACCATTCATATTGAATAAATCTCATGGTATCCTAGAAGTAACAGTATTTCCTTTTAAATTTATCCTCCGGCTGGCGAAACGTTGGAATTTATATGGCTTAAATTTTGTTTATCAGTAAATTAATTAACATCCTATATTTCGTTGTGTCTTTTGAAATCAGAAGGACTCTTTAAATATGATTGCTGACTCTTACTATTCAAAGAATCGAAAGTGAAGCCGTACATACTTTTAATTGCGTGTCCGTTTACAAATTTGTTTCGTAATTGCGGAACTTATGTAAAATGAAAACGAAGGTTTTTCAATTTGTTTCTCACATTTGTGAAATAATTTTTATGGATACCGCATTTTCAGAATGGTATTCAATTGTTACAATGGTTATAAAATATAACTGTGGAAAATGTTATAGTATCTCGTGTTACAATTACAAGTTGATTTGTGAAATATGTTACTCATTAATCTTTCATATTATTTTATATCGATATTGCATGATCTCCGTTTACTACAATAAAACGTCATTGTTTTTCGGTCTGTCAAAAGAACTGAAATATAAAATATAAATATAGACTCCAGAATTCCCTGTAGAAATCTTGTGAAGTAGTGTAGGAGTAGGAGTCTTGAAAATTCGCTTTTTCGACGTTTATAATATAAGTTGAAAAAGCAACTACTATGTATTATACTTCTAACGAGGGAAAGTTTCGACGTCTAAGATGCACCAAAATGAGTGTAACTTACACTGTGTAAGGTAAGAAACACGTCGTGGGTTGTTGTCTGGGACTCTAAAGTTTGTTATAATTTGTTTGAATACGTTGTAACACTACAGCCTGTTCGGCAAATATCCGAATAAAACATAAGTATGCCTTTCTCTGAAATGCGTAATCCAATTCATATGAAATTTTGCATACATATTCCCTAGTTAGTAGTCTTTAATTTTGCAAAAATTTCGTGGCAATTTATTAACCCATATAGAAAATATTTCCCAGTCAGACAGATGTTAAGTAAACCGTGCATTAAACGTACGGGTAAACAGACAGGGTTTCCTCTGGAAAATGGCAGACTTACCCACAAATTTTCATTAGACAGTAACAGGCGGGGTTCCTCAAGTAATAGTTGCGGGTAATCTATGTATTTAATCTTGAATAATGCGTAAACAGTGCCGAAAATTTGAGTTTTACATGCAGAATAGCTATGATTTTATTATGTAAAAATAACGAGAAAACTGTTATACTAATAGTTTTAATAATTTGGTTGATCTTTATTAAGTAGCAAAAGATAATTTAATCAGCATTCATTAAAAAACAACGGTATTTAGTACTATTTACACTGTAAGGAAGAAGCACGCATTTGTCGACAATTTCATCTATCTTAACCGTAACATTTGTGTTTAAAACTGAAACTAAATGACTAAATACATGATGACTTGGAACAGGGTAGTCTTTAACATCCTCCAATTTCATTTCTACACAAGTCAAATCCGTATTTTTTACAGACTTTAAAATTAGCACTCTGCCTAGCTTATCTACGAAGCAATTGTCACCAGTCTTAGTTGTTAACTTAAAATTATTAAATATTAATTTACCAGACACATTAGAATTACATTTTGGAGTCTTTTTTACAGGATCATAAGCAAACATTTCTTCCTCCTTTACACGACCAACTACTTGTTGTAGTTGCAGCCTTTTACCTCGTACATAACGCTTCAACTTTTGCATATAGTTTTCAAACGGGAAAGCGCTAATTTTATCTAAATTGCCGAAATTTAAACCATCATCTGAAAGATGCAGCAAACTATGTACATTATAAACAATAAATTCATGACCATATATTTTACTACCCTTTAAAACAAAATTCTCAAGTAAAATTTTGGCAACTTTATTAAATTTCGGATCACTAGCTTTATTTGAAAGAAGAATCTTCATTGCACAATGCAGTATTAAAAAGTGGGTGTATTTTTCACGACTTAAAACTTCTCTTAAAGCTCCCGGTCCAGTATAAAGAAGAAACTGTCTAAATTCTGTTGCTTTAAAACGTTTTATATCTTTCAGTGCCCTAGGCTTTCGTGAAAACTCTGAAGGGAAGCTTGCGCGACATTTTTCAAGATACGCGGAAATTTGTAAAGTAGAACTGGAACGTAGTCTGCAATGGAGAGGGCCACAAATCCACAGTAATAACAATTTTCTCATTACACCTAAACAAACTAAATGCATGTAGTCTAGTACTACTTGCTGAACTAAATCTATGTCAATTTTAAGCAAGGGAGAGGGTTGTAAGTGATGATCTGAATCCGTTTGCATAGAAAAGCTTTCCTTATTTCTTAAGCGACCAGACTTAGTGGAATACACAATTCTACCTAGCCATTCCCCCTCGTCCTCACAACGCTCACAACCGTGATAGGCTGTGTGACCCTTAACACATTTTACAAAGCTCCTAGCTGGCGCATCGGCTATAATACAGCTCACTCTGACAGAATAATTATTTTCGCCGAACTTAATTCCTTCTTTTTCAAGCTTAGTGATTTCATTAATAAGTGGATAGAGAAACTCATTAATTGATTTAGGCTTTGTTTCTCCACAATATAAAGCAACTAGAAAAGGGCCATGTTCGCGAGCCTGGTCAATAATCATAAGAATTGGCCACATATCAACACTTGAACTTTTACAAAGAGGGAGCCCGTCTGTACTTATAGTTAAAGTTACTAAATTTTGCACTCCGTCGTTAATAGGAAAATAAAAAGAACTCAAAACATTTCGACGAAGTATATTGACTATGTGTTTGGAAATTCCAAAATAATAGTATCTCCCACCTGGTATAATTGTAGTTTTGATTTGTCTCGGAGTTTTTAGTAAAGTTTTAGCGGAAAGAGGAATATTTTGGCAGACAAAAGGTTTAAGTAGCTTTAGTAAACCTGTCATTGCATCATGAGTTACATTATACTTAACGGACCATTTAGCCTATTCTTCTGTAAAATTACATGATTGCTGCTCTTCTAAAAAGGGATCAGAACTGTCTTTGATAAAATTTAAATTACTATCACTTAAACTAGTTATGGATTCGGAACTATCTAATGAAATGGGAACTTCATTCCGAACAAACACCTCGTCCGCTGGATTTTCAAAAATACTTGGTGACTCATAATGAAGATGTTGAACTTCCTGGAGCATTGACAACACGTTCTGGTTGATTCGCCTTCGCCTTGTTCTGTACGACGTCATTCTTCTTTCCTTTCCGCACGACCTGTCCACCGGATAAGTCACGAGAGTTGAGAAACCAATTCTTAGTTGCAACTTCAATGGCTTGGTGAGTTGTGTTGAAGTTTAGGCGAACAGAGTCTAAATCAACAGAACATGTGACAATACAGTATAGTTAACATTCCAAATCCAATTTGAATTATATAAATACAGAAATATTTATAGTAACCACCTTTTACAAGCTGCTCTACTTTGCCGTATTTTTGAAAGTGAATCTTTCCGTTCTGACCTGTATAATTAGTTGCTTTAGCTAATTGTTCAGAAAACATTGTTTTTAAAACTTTTCGTGTTGCTCCAGGTCCATCCTTTCCACCAAATGCTGAGAAATAACCAAGCTACAATAACATTAATTAGTTAATTACTTAAAACGTCCGTCAAAAAGTTAACCATTAAAAGTTGTGTAAATTAAATAATGTGACCTAGACTTACCAGTTGATTCCGATTAACATTTTCATGCAACCACTGATTCAATTCATTTAAATCAGTTTCAGTTTTCAGTGGAAATTCTACAGGAACTTCAGATTCCACCTGCGTTCTTGCTACTGCATTCTGTGAGGCGGTGCGAGTAAGTAGATCTTTTAAGTCTGCCTTGATTTCAGCAATTGATTTGATAAGAAGCTTTTCTAAAGCTATAAAAGAAAACAGTTAAAATAATGTAATTAAATTAATAATATAGTGGAGGCAAAACTTAAATAATCATACCTTCCTGTTTGGATTTAATGTCCTTTACATCTTGATGTAACGCACGTATCACTGCACGAGCTTCACTCCTAATTGGAGTCGGCACACTTTGCCGCTGGGTGCCACTGGAAGTAGAGCTGGCTTGCTTTGAAAGTGACGACGATGGTTTGTCATCTAATTCTGACAAAATAAAATGTGATCAGATTTTGATAGAAGCAATTTCTTGATAGTTAATTATAGATTGAATTCTTTTATTAAACTGTTCTTACGCTTTAGTTGATCTTGCAACTCATCTTCGTCGAATAGAGGTTCGTATTCCGACAGTAAATGTGATGATGATCGAGAGTCCGTTCCAGAACTTCCTTCGTCTGACGGTGGAGAAACGGGTGCCAAAACCAATTTGTGACTCGCTGATGATTTTACAGAACTCCGTTTTCGGATTGATTTCTGTTTTGATCGAAATCGACTTTTGGGGGTCTCAGCATCCGTAGTTTTTAATTCTTTGTCCAGTGCAGCCTTTTTCTCGTGCCGTCTTCCTTTCTCATAAGAATCTTATTCACAAACAAACAAATAATTCACAAATAACTAGATCATGATTATCGAATTTCATAATAATTATTGGAAATACAAGAAAAAATACATTTAACACTATTTGTTGCAGTTACTTACCAATTCCTTCCTCGATGACTAAAACTGAATGCAAAGGCCAACTCGGATTCGGAACTTTGCACTTCTTAATTAATGCACCTGGAGGAAAGGGTGGCCAGTTGCATTCGGTTTTCTTTAAGTTAACCCAGGTGGATGGAACTAGAGAGATAACCCCACTCTCACTTAAAAATTCCACTATGCTAAACATTTTGCTGTAAATAATTGCTTAATTTTATTGTTTTATTTTTATTCCGCTTTCTGTGAAACCAGCTTGTCAACACTATACTCAACTCTGAAATCTTTGGGTTTTACTCACATAGCATTTTTGTATGTCGATGCCATATGCTAATCAGTTTGAAAAGATTGCGAAGCGAAGTCGAAGTTTGGGGCAAAACGATATTTGAGTGCACGTCACTTTATGGCTTCTGTTACTATATAAAAAATCCACAAGTTTTATTTACGTTTTCCTTGAGTAAATCACAGTGCAAAATGTGTATAAGCTTCGGAAAATTATTGCACGGCATTAAACGTACATATTCCTTAACAAATGATAAAGGGTACTTGGACGGGAAAAGTTCACGAAAAATGCTCAATCACCCTTGCATATTATCTATGGTTTTTTAAAGTAAAATAAATCCCAGAGAAAACCCTGCGTACCCATGCGGTTTATGATCTTTACCCAAGGTGTTGTCTGACTGGGTTAAACATTACCAAAATTTGAAAAATTTAACTGTTCGGTAAATATCCGAACGTAGCCTTTTAAGCATGCTAATTTTTGTTTACTTTTAATTTTTGAAGAGGAAACTAGTCCATAGTATCCCGTGTGACCTCCATGACTAAGAATCAGCCTGAAAACGCGATTTTTCATTGAGTCAGTTAGGGTCTGAAAATATTCCAGCGGCATGCGGCATGCCGCATGCCTTCCCATTCTTGATGATTGGCTAGTTCCAGCTCCTGTCGACTGTTATATTGTCGACCAGGGCGGTACACCCGACGTGAAAGTTCTCCCCAGGCATTCTCCATGGGATTTAAATTGGGTGATCTGGCCGGCCAGGTCAGTAATCGCACTTTGTTGCGCTGCAAAAATTTCTTTGTTGAGTGGCTGGCGTGTATTGGAGCATTGTCCTGTTAGAATATCCAGCCCTTCCCTCCCAATTTAGTACCCTGACGTAATAAATTGGCCTTAAGGACATCTTGATAATCCTGACCATTCAAGGATACACGTCTGGAATTCGGAAGAACTCATTTGCAGTGGGATAATTAGTGGAAGAGGAGTTTCAAACCTGGATGGGCCTGATGGGTATTCAAACTATTGGCACGATTTACGAAAAGATGATAAAATTTTGTTGAATAGACAAGCAGGTAGGTTTAAAATACCGCCATAATAATACATTTTACGACATTTTGACAGAAACATAGTAGAAAAACTAAAAATAATATGCAATATATAATTATATGTAATAAGCGGGGGTTCGGTTATGGTTTGGGGTGCATTTGGATACGATGGGCAGTCTGAATTGGCCACAGTTAAACCAAGGAGCAATTCTCTGGATTATCAGGATGTCCTTAAGGCCAATTTATTACGTCAGGGTACTAAATTGGGAGGGAAGGGCTGGATATTTTAACAGGACAATGCTCCGATACACGCCAGCAACTGAACAAAGAAATTTTTGCAGCGAAACAAAGTGCGATTACTGGACTTGCCGGTTACGTAGCACGATTTAAATCCCATGGAGAATGCCTGGGGAGAACTTTCACGTCGGGTGTACCGCCATGGTCGACAATATAACAGTCGACAGGAGCTGGAACTAGCCCATCATCAAGAATGGGAAGGCATGCCGCTGGAATATTTTCAGACCCTAACTGACTCGATGAAAGATCGCGTTTTCAGACTGATTCTTAGTCAGGGAGGTCACACGGGATACTATGGACTAGTTTTCTTTTCAAAAATTAAAAGTAAACAAAAATTAGCATGCTTAAAAGGCTACGTTCGGATATTTACCGAACAGTTTAATTTTTCAAATTTTGGTAATTTTTAAATATTTTCTATATGGGTTAATAAATTGCCACGAAATTTTGCAAAATTAAAGACTACTAACTAGGGAATATGTATGCAAAATTTCATATGAATTGGATTACGCATTTCAGAGAAAGGCAATACTTATGTTTTATTCGGATATTTGCCGAACAGGCTGTACATATAAGTTCGACACTAAAACCTACACAGAAGCATTTTAATGACTAGTTTCGTCTCTAAAATTTCTTTCTTCATGTTTCATCGCCAGACTTTTCAAACACTGTTTTTCATACACCTACATGCAGAATTACCATTGCCCACAGATGAATACTTTGTTATAAACTGTAATTCAATATGGCGCAGCTTTTTATTCTCATTCGGATAAAACTTATTGATGCAGTCTACACCTGTAGACGTAAGAACAAGTTCATACAAAGTCATATCAAAATATTTTATTTAATTGACTACGTAATCTTATGAAGGAAGACACTGTTAATTTAATTGCTGAAGTATCTACTACTTTAATTATTAAAGATTAACGATGTCTCGTATAATATTTCAACTTTAATGTGATCACTCTGTTTGAATTATATAATAAAGCATTTCCTCTAACAGATAAAAAAGTTTTTTTGTTGCAACTTTTGAAACGAGAGACAGAAAGTTATAAGCAAATAAACATCCAGAATTAAAATTATCCTATAAACAATTACACTGCTGACGTATAATGTAAGACAGAGGTGACAGGGAACATGACATGTCTAGACAAATCGGATGCGCATTAACGTAGTTGTATGTGATTACGATCCAGTTAACTGCTATATGTCGCAATCCAGAATTTAAAGAAATTAAATCGCATTTGTAAGCGCAAGAATTTGTGCTGTAACTTATTATTTACAGACAGTGAACTTCTAAAAAACTCGCTTGTAAATAGACAAAATTCCAACTACCAAGGATTTAATCTGTTGAGAAAGTGAAAAGAAGCATTTTTCCTTTCAACTAGTGATAATAATTTCGTAAAGGGCATTGCAAAACTACAGGTGGAATAAATATTAAACTCCACATAACTTAACAACTAGCGGACGTCTGGAGGAGATAAATCGTATTTAAATATTTCCCTTTCATTAATACAATTGAAAAGGTTTCATCGTAGGTGTTATAGAAAACAAATCCTGGAATTACATTATTGCGACTTAAAACGGTGTTTTTATCAAAATTTAATTAACAATTTGTCGTATTTGTGAAAGCAACGAATGGTATCATATTATGGCATGAGTTGAAACGTTTGGTTATGTAAGCAGCAAAGTCGAGGACCTTTCACTTAAAACGTCAATTTAACCTAACTATGCGTATCACTTTACGCCTTTCTTCACAGCAAAGGTTAGTATTATGCTGTCATTACACCTACGTTCTCTACTCAAACTACGCGGAAATAAATATCGAGTTGCATCAAAGCACTTGTTGTTGAAGAAGCATTCTACGAAATTCTAGAATGTAATAACAGAGTAGGAATTGCTCCATTTAAAGGCGTCTAGGTTAATAGGCGGAACACTTCCATTTTATTTAATTATATACCGTGATCCATAACTGTGCTTGAAAATCTTGTTTTGAAATTTAAATGAAAATCTCGGTTAATACCATTATCATAGCAATAATTCAGAATATATTAAAGAGATTATCAGTGCGTCTTGCTACAGCTACATAATCTATATTGCACTAAAATCAATGCCACAGGGTTACGCTTGTGTAACCCTATTATGCTGTACTGCAGGATATTATTACTTTCTCCAGAAAGTTCAACTCCCACCTAGTGGAATTAAATTAAATGATTCGGGCTAGTATTACGTACTGGATTTGGAGCAACAAATATTGTTTGCACAAACCTATAGATGTAGTACCCATGCTTGCAATAGAATAACGAACTACTGCTAAAATATTTTTTCAAGAGTCTATGTAGTCTATGTTAATGTTAAAAGCAAGTACTAGATAGTATTGATAAAATTGTACGTTTCTCAATTTTGGGGAAACATGTTCATTAATACGAGATGGTAGTATTAAGTTTAAAAACATTAGAAAAATATGCTGGGTTCATAGAACTAATGACGGAATACTCAAATTATTAAACAAGTTTTTCTTGAGGTTATTTTTTTAATTGTTTAACTTAAAATAGGCATAATCATATTTGTTGCTGGATGCTGTGGCCAAGTAGTTTTGCATAAAAATATTTTCTTCAATGATAAAGTTGTAAATACTGTACAAATTTTGACATGCTTAAAAATAAGTGATGTACTTGAAAGTGCATTTAAGGAATTAATACACTGTGAAATAAAATCCGTAAGGTGCATTTTGTTTCAAAGCATTACAGTACCATTCTTTTACAATTTTATTAAGGTTAGCCTTGTTGTTTCCACAGATAATGCAATCAAGGAAAAGGTGACCGACATAAGGTACAAATGGATTTTAAATTTTTATGTCTTCAGAATTTAATGATTAGTTATAAATATAAATGTTGTGTAAGTATGTTAGTGCAAAACTCGTACAATTTAATTATTTTCTTCACTATTTAAATATATTTTATTGATTTAGAAGTAAACAATTTACTAAATATCGCAGACATTTGAGAGGAGAAACATGTTGACTCTCGTTGACATATAAATGACAGTTTTGTTTTTAGCGAGAACGATAATAACCATTGTATTAAGCAGTGGCAAAAACTTATTTGCAAACATGTAAAATGAAAACCCCATGTCAAGATTTTGCTGTTTTGACAGATGATGACAATCACATTAAAATAACAGTTTTTCACACGACGTAAGCCTCTAAAAATATGTAATAGTAGAAAGTTCAACTTTACAAGGTTTTAGTTTTTGTGGGCATGTGTGCGCATTTACATGTTTACTTGAATTTATGCCGTATTACCGAGATATGACAAATAAGGAATAATATTTGCAGTAATTGCAGTATATAATCTTCTATATAAATAAAAGTCATTTCAAGTGTGTGTGTTATTTATACAATCTTACATGGTTTGACCGATTGTCACCAAATTTGGCATGGAGGTTTGGGTGTAAGTAGGGAAGGTTTTAGTCCTATCGCCGGCCAAATTTGCATAATTTTTGCAATTTTATGCAAATCAGCCAAATTTTAATATGCTCTAAATGACTCTAAATTTGGTACACTGGTGAATTCGCGGCACATTAGTTCACAAAAATCGTGTGACTATGATCGCTTGTATGTGGAAAAAAATGGATTTTAGTTTCGTGTTGAATAAATAATAATAATAATAATAATAATAATAATAATAATAATAATAATAATAATAAATTGCAGTTTTATTCCATTTGGCTAAATTTGCACAATTTTTGCAATTTTATGTAAAAGAGCTCAAATTATAAACTGCTCAAAAAGGCCTCAAATTTGGTACAGTGATGAAATCGGGGTCGCTGGTTTCATAAAAATATTACCTTGACCCCATCTGCCTCAATTTGCAAAAAATGCAATTTTATGCATAATGCTCAGAATTTAAATGTCCTCCAAATGACCCCAGATTTGGTGCACTGATGAAGACGCTGATTTCATAAGAAATATTACCTCCACCCCAACTGCTCGAAATTGCCATGATGTATCGCACAAAAGTAAGGTAAATTGGGCACGGGTATATGGTAACTTTACTGGCATAAATGACCCTTCGGGGTCACCACATATCAACCGCAAAATATCTTAAAATGCATTCCTTGACAAATTTGGTAAAAATTTAGTACAGAGGTTTGTCTCATGAACAAGGGATGTCCTAAATTTTAGTCGATTGTCATTGTGTTGTTTATACTTTGCGATGGGTGAACGAATCATTTTATCAAATAAAATTTTTTTGAAACTACGGTATCTAATCTAAATCTCAATTGGTGACAGTTACTATTGCCATACATAAATTTTAAGTTGAAATAAATTCCTTCAAACGTTTAATAGAATTAATTGATTTAGTCACCGCTGTTTGTTTCAATAATCTATGCTTAACTCAAATAGGAAAACTCAGCGTTGGACAAAAACTTTAAATACAACTCTTTTTCTTGAAGTTTGAGGCATAGTGTAATCTCTCCCGTGTATAAATTTTATTATTTTGAATACACGGGAGAGATTACACTAATTGCACAAACTTCAAACAAAGCGTTGTCTTAAACATTTTGTCCAACGCTGCCCCGGACAACGTCGGGTACAAGTGCTGGTATTGAATAAATACATCTAGTTGAATTACCGAAATCTATATGTACATCGTACATCATTACTTCTGTTAATAAAAGTTAAATATATATTAAAATATTCCTAATAACATTAAGTTAACAGAACCAGAAACAGCAAAGTCCATCAAAACTAAAGGCGTTTTTGATTCCAACCAATTTGTAGCGCCAAATTTAACCTTGATAGGTGCACATGAGTGGTAGAAGCGACTCTCCCATTTTGTTATCTGATTCCTTCTTCCATTTAAGTGAGTTCGAAATAGACCCAACAGAACATTCCGAGACTCATCGTAAATCATAGAAAGACCACCCGCAAAGACCAGAATCAGGAGAATACAGTTGAACGTAAAATTAGCTGCAGCAATGATCAGTATGAAGTTCTCGCTGGTCCACGTTTGGCGGACAAGATATGTCATATTAAGCGCCAGGCCCACATTTGTTGCAAACAGTACAGTGAATAGCATCCCCTTCTGCTGAATATCGTTACTGAGGATACCTAGAATTTGAAGTCGCCTGAACATTATTGCAAAACCGTACGAAGTTAGCTGCTTATTTTGAAACATTCTGAGGAAAAGTCGCAAGTACGCCCAGATACTCATTGTGCTCATTAATTGAACACAGCCAGTAACCAGCGGAACAATATGCGTTGCTGTTGCCCAGATATAGCAATTCGCAATTAGCAGTGTAATTTTGATTGTCAGTTCCTTGATCCAATTTTCAGATGTATGATCCGTTTCATCGCATTCGATGAAATATTTGAGAAATGGTCCACCGCCCAGTGAAGGCAGACAAGGATTGTTCCAATGTGTAGCAAATGTCATTAGAAATGAGGTGAAAAAAGCGGTAGGAATTATTGCAATTGTGACAAGTTTGCACAATTTATGGACTATTTGTACTTTACGGTCGTTTTCGTAAAGCACATTGTAACCGTAGTCCTTCACAAATTCTAGATGACTGTTGATATAGTAGACGATGTCAGATAGTCGGCTTTTTGTTTCATGGTAAAATATATTAAAGTTTGGCAATCCCCCGACAGCCAAGCAACTAAGAACCAAACTGATTTGATCGTTGCTTTTGATGCTGCCGCGAAAAAAGAAAACTTGTATCGATATCAGTATAGTAAAAGTAAAATGTAGTAAGTAATTCCGATTGAGAGCAACTAACACACTTTTGCTTTTAGGGATTAAGAATTTTCCTGTGCGAGAATTGAACTGAATTACACATCTTGGGACAATACGGGCTAGCGTACACAAACCGCAAATAAAGGCAACTTCAGATAATATCATCTTTGTTCAAATTATTGCGAAGATTTCCCAGAGGATGTGAAATATTCTGGTCAGACTAAATCATCTAATGGCTGGTTTTCTGCAGAAGGGCTTTGGTTTTATTTGTTACTGTGATGGGACAAATTTTGAGTTAAATTACAAAACAACAACAAAAACAGACAAACAGAGCTGTCTAATGCGTAGGTTGACAGGGTGACTGTATACTGTTTGATATATTTGTTCATTGTAAATCTTATTTATCCAAACGATAACTTCCGCTTCAGGAATTAACATTTACCTATATAATCACTAACAAATATTTTCAATGCTTGGCAAATAGAGAAGAGATTGAAACATTACTCACCCAAACAATTACATTGAAAAGCGACCATTTCGCTGTCAAAAACAAATATTCAGTGACATGTTTGAAACCCTGAAAACTTTTTATATCACCTTCATATTATGAGTGATGGTCCGGTTTTATATAATAGAAATTTTACGCCTACACCACTTTTACCTTTCATATAAATATGCTTGAAAATGCCTCTAAACTTCAATTTACAAGAAATCAGTAAACCAACGTCAAAATTGGTTACCAAAAGTTTATTAGTGCCAATCATGTGTCATTCATTGCTGAGAATTTGTTGATTAAAATTCTAAAATATGAAACTGAATAATATTTAACTACAAAAACACTGCATGCAAAATGTGTGAACAGTCTCCAGCATTTGACAATTTATATTTTCATATTCTGCTCTTCAAAATAAAGAAAACTGCATTAGATGTGATTTTTACACCACAACAATTTAAAAGCAAATAGGTCAATATGTATTGATTTCAAACACAAGATTTCATTAGGTTGGTGCTCGTCCCACGCTCCCACCAAAGAGGCCAGCTACTAAAATCCGTGCTTTAAACTTTCATTTTTGATGTTTCTTCCAGCCTCGAAAAGACAAGGAGTTAAATAATATAGTTTAACCTTGTGTAAGTAAATTCCAAAGAAAGTTGGGTAGTATATGGTCACTTCGTCCAACTGACTGATGTTAGAAACTTAATACACAACTTTGAAGTCATTATCGTGATGCAATAATTATCTTCGACTATAGTCCATTCAGGGTTCGGCGATGTCCGTGTCAAGCCCGGTTGTCCATGTCACCTTGTCAGGTTGTCAATTTGTCAATTTTTTTCCTGACAAGTCA
>VYYJ01001829.1:0-26611 GCA_021029165.1 Cyphoderus albinus
AATCACTGGAGTTCTCGCAACAACATCACACGTAAGTTTGTAATCCAGATTTTAAACTGATGTATAAAATATTTTATGAATGTTTGAAAACAATGTTTGAGTTCGGATTCTCATAATTTCCTTCTTCATAAAGTGGGTCGCTATTAAGTTAATGAAATATGAAAATATTTCAATTAGTTCAACTGTGGTCTCTTCTTGTGGTTTCATTTCGACATTTAACGGGCTTATCTAACAATTGTGTTCTTTTAAATATTTAATATGCGAATCGATGTGCGCACGGTATGGTTATTCGCTGTAAGTGAGCCATCTTATAGATATGCAATTTTTACAATGATTAGATAAAGGAATGGAAGACTTGAAAAGTTTATTGCATGTAAATGTATGTTTAAAAACAAAAATTTTCATCTTCACGGCCTTTTCATTGTATTTATAACATGGAGTCATGCTAGAGTCAAGGTTGATGTTGTAGGAACGGAATCCACAGCGATTACGATTAGAACGACAAGATCTTGCTAAAGCAGTCATTTATTCACATTTAAAGACATGGTCAAACTTCTGTTCTTAAGTACAAGTGTAATACAACATAATGAGTATTCTTTCGGAAGTCGAAAATTATTCTATTGATTTGTTTTAATTAGCCTTTTTAGGGTTTATTTGGCACATTATTAGAGAATAGCCTTAAAATTCTCTACATCTGGTGCAAAACCATCTCTGAAAGCTCAAAGCAGGCCGAAATACTAACTACTAATCGTTTGATTCGTATTCCATGAAATAATTTGTAGGTAATAAAAGTTTTCAGTGTCTTGTTGCTAACATTTCAAGCAGTTGGTAAAATTAAAAGTTAAACAGTTCCAAGAAAATGATTGTGCCATTGTCAGCCGAGAGTTTGCCGCAACGTTTGAATACGTAGTTTTGGAAGACAACGCTTTACCCACTTTATTTTGCTTAATCGATTTTACTCTTTGTATTTACCAATATGTCACCTTACGTCCGGTAATCCGCTTTTAATGTCTTTATGACATGGAGTATTGCTATGTGAGAAAATCCTTTCAGCAGTCCCATTACTACAACTTTGTTTAATTCTTGAAAATTCGTAAAAACATGTCGAAACATTCTTTTTTTATCTGCATGTCTTGAGTAAGAGTACGAAGTGAGATGCTTGAGATAATTTATGTTTTCATCTTTACGAAATCTAGTGCAGAGGTGTCTTTCATAGTCGATAAATTATCAAGGATGGAAGAAAGACATAAAAAGCGTAGGTATGTCGAAAACCGACGAAATCCTTCTCCCACATTCTAAAGACGGATACAGCTTGTCAGGAAAGAAACAAAGCAATACAATTAACCTACGCATTACCCAAGACTTGTCAATCACTAAAAGCCATTTCTTTGACAGTCTTAAAAAGGTTTAATGTTTTAATATCAACAATTATTATAAATCATTTTATAATGTAATATTATGAATAACGCAATACCGAAATAGACTAAATATAATAAAATATGATAAGAGGAAGAGAACAAAAAGAATTTGCTTTTAATCCATTCACAAATCACATCAGAACTTACATTATGCTAAACAGACTGATACAGAGATGCCGTGGCTGAGACAGTGAAAGGAAGATGCAGATCATAGCATGGAGCAATTTTGTAGGTTTCATTTTAATTTAAAATTTTTAAAGTGTGGTTTACAGAATGCCGTCAGAGTAAGTTTTGTTTTGGAAGAGAAGAGGTGGTAAAGGTGAGAAGAGGTGTTGAAACCAATTTCCTGTACATTTTACGTATTTGCCAAATGTATGTTCATTTATGCATCATCCATTATTCATCCCGGTTGTTATTATACCATGATATTTTCAACCTTGACGTGTGATGCAGCTATCATGAGAGATCTCACTCCTCTTCACATCCAAATTGCTCGTCTACCAAAATATTCTCTTATCATCATTATTATTATCCGTGAGCATTTTCTATCGACTATCACCATTTTGTGATGATAATTAAAATACTAAAAGATAATAATTATAATAGTCATAAAAAATACGCAAACAGTGCAGTACTGGTAATATTTGAATACCTAAGCACAGACGATTAAGATGCACTTTCGTTAATAAACTGTTTTATGTTATATTCTCTCAGCTCTTGACTACTTTCAGCGGTAATTGACCGTTGAATGTCGCAACTTTCATTACCTAAGTTAGTACAAAACAAACCGACGAAATACACTGACATGACCTAATAACTTCACAGATCAAATTTGGACGACCGCGGGAGACTTTCCTTGTTTCATATTAATACACTGCTGGAGGGTTAGCTTTTAAACCTTATAAACACTGTCGAGCTGTTTGCTTTTGTCCTGGCTGTGTATAATAATGCATAATGCATATATTTGCGATTTCTAGGAAAGTCGTATTGGCAAGGAAAAAAGCCGCATTGATATATATATAAGAAACAATTTTTGTAATGGACCATTAATTACATTGAGGCAATGCATGCATACCAGAATAAACTTTTGTGGTTGCTTATTTCAAGGGAAAGGGAAGTCATTTGTTTTGAAAATGAATTCAGGAAAACTTAAAGCACGTCAGGAGAAAATGCATTGTAGAGAAAGTATTCACTAAGCACTGTTGGAAGCTTCACAAAGCAAAAAACCGGTAGGTAGTCAAGTCAATGCCATTGCCTTGAGATTCGCATGAAGTAGTGAGAGGAACAAGGAGAAAGACAGAGTATTTTAATAAAGGGTAATGTGAAGCAAGGTTGAAATGTGAAAAGTTGCAGGAAGCGGTAGTGGAACTAATACTTCTACTACGCTAAGACTAAATTTGTTGTGCAGGCGTGATTCTACTATGACTGTTAGTGTTGATGATGATGATGCTGAAGTTGTGCCATTGCTACTACTTTCTTTACAACAGTAGTGCCAGTGCCTCGTGAATGAAATGAGGGCAATCGATAGACTAGCATTTAGGCACATGGTTTTATTCACAGTCTGGTCCGCTTTTACTTCAACGTTCTTGCCGTTGTGGCTGGCTTTTTAAGTAGATCGCTGCATGCTGCAGTGCCAAAACATATACAGAATACCTATCTTAATACGTTTATTGAGTTTGTCTACTTGCAATTCTAACAACGGTTCCATAGCCATTACTCCAGTAATACAGATATCCACATTATACTATTATATCGCATATATAAAATTGAGACGATGTTTCTGAGAGAGAGAGAAAAAAAAGAAGAAAAGAGAGCTGGGGATGACCCAGAAACGAGGGTAGGCGGATGAGAAGATTCATTCGCAATCCGGCAAAGAGGAGAGGAAAGTTTCAGTTGCAGCTTTTTATAGGAAACTGCAATCCCAGTTGTAGTTACGAACGAACATACCGCAGATATGTACTTTATGAGTTTCGCTGGACTGTTGAAAATTGTCGCTTTCACAAAGTCTTATTAGTTATAATAATAAAATACGCTATCACATAAAGACGGTAGGATAGATTTTCACTTGAATTATTTCGTACGAGCTATAGTTATTAGTTTATTGGAAGAAAATGATGCAATAGCTGTAATTCTTGGTCGTTTTTTAAAGTTGATGTACCCCTTTGTAAATGCCAATGGTAAAGAAAGCGTATACAATAAATGATGAATGGGCATACTTTTCAATTTATTCAGAAGGAAAGGGTTAAATATAACCGAGTGAGATAAATCTAAGTTGAATAAATATTATTGCTGCAACCTTCCCATTTTGGATTCCCTATGAAAATCATTATAGCAGTCGCGTCGTATTTGTTACAGAAAGACAGATCAGGGTTTTATAATCAAGATTTCAAGTGAAAAATTTACAAATCCTTTCAGAAGAGAGTTTTGTAAAATGATTAACGAATTACTATAAAATATTTTCGCAGGAAATTGTCACATTGTACATACAATGCGGGATTTGTAACACTATTTTACCCTTTGTGGAGGAGTTAAGCATTTATTGAATAGTTAATCGTTAGAAACATACAATGAAAACTTCAAATCATACCCTTAGATAAGAGAGACTACAAGCAAATCTGAGTAGATGAAAGAAAGTAGTTGCTGTTTCCACAAACTTTTGCAGCTCGAAGTAATAAGTGTCACTTCCAGTAGGATGTCGTAGCTGTAACACATGGCCCGCAGATTGACATCATGATGGCATTACTTCATGAGAATAATATAGTCTTCAGTCGGATTTCCTCAAAACTGCAGTGGCACAGTGACAGGCAGAGAATCACCAGTAATGAACTTTTGAACACTAGAAGAAAGATAACGTGGCAAAAGTGGAGAAAGAGTGGAATGTCTTGTGTACGCTGAGATAATTAAATGACTTACTCGCAAACATTGAAAGGCCTTTCAAACTGTTTAAATGCGTGACCTTCCTCTTCCACTCTAAATATCCGACATTACACAGAGCTTGTTATTGTTATTATTCTAGTGTTAGTTCTATTATCAACACTTACGATAAGAAGACGTATTCAAATTTCACTAGACTGTAGATAAAGAAATGCGAGACGTAAACAAATGACGAACGTGCATACATGGTACATATTAAATGAATATAATCGCATCTAAACTGTTATTAATGCAAGTTTGTCTGGGATTATTTACCTACTGCGTTAATGGCTAACTTCTTTTATCACGTAAAATCATCTTAATACTTGACAAAAGTAAGCCTGTGGGTCAGGAGGAAAAAGTGAATATGGATAACATACATATTGCTTTTTCGATAATCGCATTTTATGATCCTTAGCTTGGATTGGACTTATTATAATGTTATGTAAGTCACATTATTGACTTGACACTTGAAACTTGGTTCAAGTTAGTGTTTTTATGGAAAACATTTCCGAATGGAATTAATATCTCTTGAAATTTCATGCTTTACAGTCTCATATTTGTGATCTCAGAGTATTTTTAAAAATAAATTGTTTTTGTAAACTTGCAAGTTGCAACACCTTAAAGTTGTAGGTTGCTGGTCTAGAAGAGGATAAGAAGTTTTCTTGACGTCAGAGAAGTAAATTCTCCCGAAAAGAGAAACTTCTCGGAAAATATTTTTAATTTATGCATACATTCTTTTAACACTAAAATTTTATCGTATTCGTAGTCATATCTTTAAAATAAAGTTTATTTGAAAGCAGAAGGCGGATCTATCTGCATTCAAAATTACTTCAGGTCACTCTATTGCGTATTTAGACTACTGTAGGTTTAGGTTTGAAAATGACAACCGGAAGTCGCATGCTGTTGGCTTTATAGTTAGAATCTTTCGATTAGATTTCTAGGGTTAAGTCAACCCTGGGAGTTTGGCGAGAAAATTGAACACATTGGCATAGATCAAGCCTCCGAAATTGGAAAGTCTGTTTTGGCAGGTGTCCATTCACCTTCCGTTGCTGGTTGTTCTAGCTTCATTTGTCGCTATCCTTGATTGTCTGGTTCAATACGGTGTCAGTGAGAAATACAAGATAGGTATGTCCTACAAGCGTCACATATAACATACGTCACTTCACAAAATGATTGTGGTATACCGAAGTTTAATTTAGTTAGATTACGCCGAAAGCTACTACGTTATATTACATTAATGCATTGTATTAATTAAGTCATACGGAATCTAAAAATGACTTCTCTTTTGGTGTTACTCGTTTTAGACAGTTTAGAATAATATAAATAGTTTTTTTGTTGATCATTTAAAGTAATCGCTGTTACCTCTGTTCATTCTTACTAACCTGTAACCTGTACAAGTAAGGCTTACCTTCAGATTGCGAAAAGTCTGCATGGGCGTTTCTTAACCCTTATTTACAAAACCTGTCGATTTACAATCAAGCACGGATATGGAAAATATATTCCGGTGTTATAAATATGTTGCGTCCGATTTAGTTTGCACATTATCAGTGTACTTAAGCCTGTGTCCATATCACTAAAAGTGTATATTTAGGTTTGTGTTAACCTGCACTGTTCCAGCCGCACATCCTCAAGGCGGTTTCTCAAAAGTAATCTTTCAAATGTAATTTAGTAAAGGATACAATCAGTGTGTCATGGTAGATTATGCAAAATGTGCACGAAAATGTTTTGTTCAGCATGTCAGTGATTTTCGTTTCAATAGTAAACACATCATTCGCATCCTTCATCGTACTTCAATTCCATTCTTTAGGAATTTCTTTGTTGTGGTTAGAACGAACACTTAATGTTTCAAACCTTTTTGTTCATATTGTACTACGTAAAAAATAAATCGCCTTTGGGATGAAACGAAAGAAGGAACCAAATGTGGAAGAAAAGCAAATTGCTTTGCAGGTGCTTGGCTGCTATTGTATTGTGTATGCTATGCCATTTATTACATGATGTCTATGAATCAGAAAAAGAGGAAGGCTTTACGCGTATCAAGCACCAGGCACTTAGCTTTTTTTTGCATCGACTAAAAAATTTGTTTAGCATGCTGCTTTCAATGTGGTTACTTAATAGCCAGAAGCCTGTATAATACCAAACCATATTTTATATATCGTAGACGTAATATAAATATGGACTACACTCGCAAAACTACATTTATTATAATGTGGTACGGACATGACTTGGTCATATGTAGTTAGTTCTCTATGCTATCATTGTAAAATTACGTGATATTATATACGCACTCAGTGTTTCCTATGCACTCAGGATAATTGACTAGAAATACTTCTCTCCATGTTTTTGAACTTCAAAAAAATCATTAAAAATCATTGGATACTCGTCAGACTTTTATTGTCTCTGAGATCTTGTGGTTGCTTTTTATTGTAAATTCTCTACTTAGGAAAACAATTCTTTGTTACTTCTCTAATGCACCAAAGAAGAAAAGTTGTAGCGTGCATCGGGAAATTCACGGGAGCATTACAAATGTACTTGTAAGACAGTTCAGTGGTTCCAAAAACCTGCTGAGTGAGATACTGTGACATCCATGCATGCAAAAAGTTGGGGAAAAGCATTTAAAGTATCATGACCATAACACGATACTAAGTATTTTGTAGGTTTGATATAAGAATATAAATTATGCTGCTTTACAGGTGCTTGAAATCAAAATTTGTACGTCAGTTTTTTGTTTTCCCATTAAGATCCTTGCTAATGAAAAGATGAATTAAGTTGGTTGGTGGTTATTTTTGCGAAGTTTAGGGTGAAAGGGTATATTTTAAAATGTATTTATGTATGAAGTACTATGTACTTTTAATACCTGTGACGGGTGCCTTTATTATTCTACTGTGTGCTGGGAAGATAAATGTAATCTAACAATTACTTATTGATTATTAATTAAATACATAATCCACTTGCAGTGATTGAATAATTCTTTATACAGCAGTAACGTACAGATTTCTGATCGTGAACTGAAAAGCGCTTTTGTAGTGACAAAGAAAGAGCGTAAATCTGAAAGGGAGAAGACGCGAGAGTTTGGAATGGCTGATAGCGACAAGAAAAACCTGACGAATCATTTTCTCATCTCTATTCCTGTTATTTAATTTTTTGCAGTGTAAATAGAGTGAATGAGTAGACATTTTGGAGAGGGAACGACTTACTTTGATTCAAGGTCAGTCAGCATCGAATTTTTTTGCCGGTTCCAAGGCGAAAAATTGAAACTCAGATAGGCGTGAAGGTGATGTGTTTACCAAAACTGTATATGAAGATTGTTCTTATTACTTTACGTATCTCTATAATGATGCTTTTGCCAGATAGCTGGAAGGCAAAAAGTTCTTCAGATGGTAACTCTGCTTGCGAGTGAAAATTACAATACCTGCTTTTGTATTTTCATTTCTTACATTCATAATAATAATCATGACCACATCATCACTGAAGTTCTCATTTATTTATTCGTGGAGAAAATTCAACTACGAGTAGTTAGACCAGTTCACATATTTAATTGCATATAATATGATAGTTGCGAGCTTTTCCCCTAACTTGACAGTCAGAAATAATCTGTAAAATTGCAAGCCTTTCTTTAACAGTAACACCCTCACTTTATACTAACAAAGCGTGAGATGTATTCAGCAATTCGAATGCGACTATTAGTTGATTTTATTCAGCCATCCTACAGTAACATCCTAAACAAAATCTGGTACGCTATATTTTCTGTCACATTAACTTACGACTTTAACTTACGAAAAATATTGGAATTTGTTTGCGAAAAAACTTTTGATTTGTCCAATTAAGTCCCTGTATAAAAAGAAATCAACTAAAATATTAGTTAGAGTTAATACAATTTTTCATTTTATAGAAATACTATACACTTAATTAGTAAGGAGATTAATGAAAGTTTTGCTACATTTAGATGTTTTTGGCTTTGTGAAGCATGAACGCTGTCGAAAAGTCGAAGTTTAGCTAAAGAATAATTATTCTAACTAAAGTTGTACGAATTTTATATTTGTCATGACTTATGTACCTACATATATCTGACTTATATGCCTATCATATGACAAGTTTAAGACTGTGTTATGCCTGGCGTGACATTTGTCTTCGAAGTGTTCTAGAAGGTTCTTTTATATTTTTTAAACAATTTTTATTGCGCGCACTCATGGAACACCTTCATTAAAACAAGTGAATAATATTGAGTTTCCAAACACATTATTAGTTCAAAAACTTCAAAAATGAAAGTTGTACGGTCCAAAACATACTGTTTCTGATCTACAATGCATGATATTGTAGATAACAAAACTATCGAGCTGTGACAAGCTGAGTATAAAAATGAGAGCATTTTCAACTTTTTCGTTTTTTCTCTGACTCTGACTGACATGAAAACCTTAAAGCAGATGGAGATGGTGAGGCTTTGATGTTTGGGTGGATGATAGTTTTTATAACATCATCTCTTATATTACTAGTCAGTCAGTTCCTTGAAGAAAATTGTTATAATCATCAATGTGCACTCGCCTTGAGTGATCAAATACTGTTTATTTTATAGGGTTGTATGATTTTATCAAGTGTGTTGATCTCGGAATGAAAGAAGAACAAAAAATCTGCAATCTGCGCTTCTTTCCAACTATTTTAGTGGAAAATTCGTGCATGGGGAACGAACCGACACCGAGAGGAAGAGTTTTATGGTTGCAACTTTTTAGAACAATGCACCGAATGTTTGTTTGGCTCTGCTTCAAAAGTCTAGCATTTGAGAAAAAATTTGAAGCATAAAATAAATAACTCCCTTTCCTTTTGCTCTTGCAAGCACTGGATAAATGCACGATAAATGACATGTTGGACGAGGAGGCGTGCTTTGTAGTGCTTGTAAAAGTCATGCTCCGAAGAAACCAGTCACTTATTAGCAATGTTTTACAGAATTATATATGCCTCACTTTTCTTTTGTTTAAGTGCAAGGGAATGTTATTGAAAAATATGGCACATTATTCTCTTTCTGTCTCTTTGCCTTTGCTTCAAGGTTTAAAGAAGTGATGGCGTCACTTTGTTGCACTGTGCGTCTTTGTTAGACTACTATTACCCGTAAGGCAAAACTGACAATATGTTGATTGGTAAACTAAACTGAATCCGTAATTTTCTCATACTAGTCCATCACGCTCTTTTTTTTCTCTTGCATAACCAAAAGTCCTGGCGTCAGTTTTTCTTTCTTCATTTGTAGTAGAATCATATATCAAAATTTAGTATATACGATCCACTTGTTTATCTTCAAGTGTTTTAATCTCGTTTTATGGTATTTGATCTGGTTATTGTGTATTGTATTATATCATGGTATCAGATTGACCTAAAGTTAGAAATACTGCGTATTTTAAAAATTTCATATAGCAAAAAGCTTTGCGAGTATCTACATAATCGGGTCTCCTCTCATATAGCTCCACGTTTTGATGAAGACTACAAATTATGGCCACGGTTATAAATTCATGAATAAAAAGTTGGACTAAGTCTCTGTAAGCATTACTTTAAGTGACTTGCTGTGCGGTACAATCAGTTCAATGAAATCCTCGATGAATTGTAATAACAGACAATGTTTTTATTCTGATCTTTTATTAGTGTTAGTTCAAAACTTGCAATATTCGGTTCGGTGTGCTAGCACTACTTCCATAACATTTTACTACTAAACCTATCAGCCAATAAGAGGAGTACGATAGTTGGCTTTTATGGCCCAGTACGTCAAAGTAAAGGAAACACTCCTGGCAACCGACCCCTCGGTACAATATATTTAGTACAGAACGCGCGGAGCGTATAAATATAGATTATAGTACTAGTCAACTTGGTACAAACAAAAATCTTTGACAGTCGATAAGTCTACGAAATAAATTATTTTGGCTGGCAGGCAAATGCACGTAGGTATTTAATGTAGTACTAGGAAGTTTTTTCTCGCCAACGATGATGGACTGAATGACTGGCTTGGTGATCTGAGAACATTGAACGCTTTCTATCAACGGTTAAGCCTGTCTGCCTCTTCTTTCGCCATGATGTTCATCCACATCCTTGTTCATTCTTTTCTGGTTCTACGCTGCCGTTCTGTTTAGCTGATGTTTTTGTAAAAATTAAGTATGTAGTACAAATAAACAGGTCGTCTGTTAAGATAGGGCATGTTAAATTTTGGTATTTCTGTATCTATATTCTATAGCTTGCTCAACTAGTACCATATGGAAATAATTATTTTGTGCCTGACTATTAGCATTCGAGGCTACTAACATTGGATTGCATTAGCGCGCTGGTGTGATTGACTGGAAAGGCTGTTGTTGTTGCATTGCAAAAAATAAGCAAACGCAGCAATTTAAATAGTTTGTTCCTCTTTGTTTGTATAATAATAATAGTAAAGCTGTTTAATATTGTATAATGAGCGAAGAAAAAGAGTAATTTTTTTTCGGTTTGAAGGTTACATGCAACTCGTCATATAAAGCTAGGTAAGTTACGCCACGTATTCAGCGTGCTCTATCGTAATGTGCGAGTTTGACTAAAGAATAATGCGAAATAAGTTAGTACCATCAGCATCGTTTTGCACGATTTTTAAATGATGTCATATGCTTCTCTATATATTTATTGCTGCTCGTTGGCTGCCTGGTTCGAGTTTTTTTGTGTACTCGTAATCCTTTCGGCTTTGCCTTGACTTCACTTGGCATGTCCATGCTTTTGCAGAAAAACCTCTTCTTTGCACCATTCGACAGCGTATCTTGCAGTTGAAAAATCTCATCATATGGAGTAATAATATGAAGTATTAGAGTCATTGTCGTGTTATAGTGTTTTGGGTTAGTTATACGAAGCCAGTTTTGAGAAGAGGTTAGTGATTTTTCTGTTTTTGTTATTCATGCTGGTAATAATAACTAACCTTGTGTATACTACACAACTACAATATATTTAGGTAATAATCTTGCTGCTTTCTAAAGTTCCATTCCACCCAAGTTCCAGTTCTCTGCAGTTCATGAAGACCATATGAATGGCGAGCACATTGTTTGCTTATCCACACACAATACTCTTCTGACTAGCCAATTGATGATAATGATGATAATGATGCTAGTTTGTTTAGTATACCGAATGGCGTGGTCCTCATTTTATGTTTACAAGGCGATATGCCAATTCCAACTGGACAAAAGCCTACCCTGTCTGGTCATTGTATGCTTTAGCCCTCGCCTAGTCAACCGCGTTAGTTATTGAGTATCATTATCTAAACGGTTAATAATTTATTGTAATCAAATGCAACATTTTCGGATAAGCATAAGCCATTAAGTTTTCAATAGCATTGAGAAACGCATAGTTAGCTTGTAAACATTAATTTCACATGTAATAATGTGCCAAACATGGAAACTTTATCGATTTTGGTGGAGTAAAATAAATGCACGTCTTGTATACATTTTTACTATCAGCCACACAAAATTAAGTAATTCTAATCAAAACCACCTAGTACAAAATGGGAATCATCTTCCCCATATTTTGTTAGAACTACGTTAAAGTTTCATAAATCATACAAATGTGTAGCATGATCTTCACCTTTTGTTACATTCTTCATACTCGTTGTCTATCATGCTGTGATTAAAGGTCACACCAAAGGGACTATTTTCTTGTGAAGTATAGATTGCGATTTTGAAACACGATAATATGAACAGAATATTGTTAATTTTGCGCATGAATGAACAGCAATTTGCCCAATTTATGATTAATGTGCCACACAGGTGTAGGCCCATATAAGTACACACCGCAAAGTCAGGTAGACCAACTGCGTACCTCGCATTTTACATACTACCACCGTCGTGGTCGTCTCTTCCCGAAGTGAGGTCGAAAGTAATGATTTTCCAATTTTACGAACATGTGAAATTGCACGCGGCCCGTAATCTTCCACCTTTTCCCTCGTCCCTCTTGTGATGCATATTTATGTCGATTCATGGTGACTTTGTAGGATTAGGATTGCTCGTAGCGGTGCTAAGGTGTGTTTAGGTGAATAGCGTGTTTCTAAATAAAAAATAAGAATAGTTATGTGGCACCGAGTCAAAAAATTTAACATGTTGGACTAGTCTTTTATTAAGTGTCATCATCATCATCAACTATTCTACGCGAATCTCCTACATTCAAAAATATTTTTATCTTCAGGTTCTTTTGAGAGTGTAGGGCTAATCGGCAGAAGGAGGTTCGCTTTTTATGGCATTTGCCGATTATTGAAGACTCAAGTAAGTAATAAGAATAACTGTAGGGTAATTTGTACCAGATTTTGCACTCGGTCAATAAGGATGACTGCGAATGAAGTCATGCATTGCGACCTTGACAAACGAGACTCTTCTTCACTTTCAGACGTTTTCTCGAGTAAAGAGATGTGCCTCGATTTTACCACTTTGTTTACCTGGTTTTTATAAGATGGATAAATGTGAGATAATGCATAATGCAAAACGTACCTACTCACTTCACTATCACTTGCCTTCCGGCTGGGTAAACATATCATCTCAAAAACCTCATCATCTTCCCATCATAAAAGTCCCGATATGGTGATACCCAAATGTTCAGATTGCCAATCACAGTCTCTCAAGAAAATTTCAGATGTTAAAACAATTCTGGTAGTGAACACTACCACTTGCTGCTGGCTGTCATTAAAATGCTCCTGTGCACTGTATACCCGTCAAATAAGTTTTGATTTAGTGTAATAAATGTTTAAAATGACACAACTATGATTTTTATAACAGACGAAACACAAATTGTAATCAACGGACGGCTCATTAAATTTCGTTTTCAAGATCCTCAATGCATGACTTTAGTCCTTTGTTTGTGGTCAAGGAAGACATTAATCTGTCATTTTTACTCAAGGATCTGCATATTAGGAAGAAAATAAAACATCAATGGTTTATTTGATCTAATAATAGAAGTAGCATACGAAGACGTATATGAGACAGTGTGTGTAAACAGTGTTCGTGGGGGGATATGGCCTTTTTGCCTTTGATAAAGCGTCATAAATTATAAACCTCGACAAAATTTGCTTTATGGAAACTGTTGAGTAGGACAAAAAATGACAATTCAGGTATGAAATCAATGGTTGATTTTGGCCATATTTTGTTGAAACGATAATTAACTTTGATAACCGTAACACTTAATTTGAGACCCTGAAGAAAATTTAGGTCTGAATCGGTGGCTTGCTTAGGAAGAACAAAAAGCCTTGACGCATTGCAAAGATACGTGGTTAGATTGTCACTTCCTAATATTCAATACATTTTTTGGTTAATTTCATTGTGGTTTAGGTGTATACCTAACGGAACAAAATGAATGGTGACAAAAGAACAATTGTCCACCAAAACATTTAAACATTATTATAAATGATCGTCAATTCCCTCAAAATTTCCTCATTGAAAATACTGACAATTTTATATACTTGTTCTACTCAAAACGTACAGTACAATACGATAAATAATTTGTTTTTAAAAGTTGTATTATTCCAGCTAAAGGTTAAAAAGTCTTTACATCAAATGTCATGTCATAGCTTTCCTGCCTTGATGGAAGCATTATTGTTTCACTACATAACCATCATGCCACTAACGTAAGACAAGTGATTTAGTGTACTGCCGTACGTAGTAAATACGTGCTCTAATCTGGAGACTTTGAATCATAGGCCCTTCTGTGAATGACTCTCTTAATCAAAATGTAGTTTCTGAATGTACTATCCAATGAGACCAAAAATCTTTGCTCCTTTTAACCTTTCTACATCAGTGATTGCAAATGGAAAAGTAATGCAATGCGTTCTTTCACATACAAGATAAGGTTCAAAAAGGTTTGAACTTTGTTAACATTCCAGTAGTGATTATTTTGTTTCCTCAAAATATAGGCCAATATATTACATTCAAGTTATATTCAATAAATTGTCGTCCATCGTAAGACAGTTTGCAAGGTCATCTCCTTTTCAATTCTGCATAAAGTTGGTATCTTGATGTTTTTACAATTATTATTGCAAAATTAATCTGGAACATCATAAGAGAAACTTCTAGTTACGCCTTTGGATTTCAATAATGCTAATAAACGGACAAGCGAGTTATTTAACAACTGAATCATGTGCAAAGTTTACGAGACATCTTGCTTCAATTTAAAACTAAAAATCATTGAATCACCCGACTAGTATTAGATATTTGCGGATTCTAATTTCCTACGTTCTCGGGATTTGATTTGGTTAAACTGAAGCTTAAATTGTCGTAAGGCAAACTGGGTAAACACCCTGGACTGAAGAGAAAATGACATTGAGTGATAAGGAGAATCTAATCAAGAGATGGTACATATTTCTCTCATTAAATGAGTACATGGTCGCCACTATGTTTTTAGGTTCCCTTTTATGAATATTTTGCAGATAGGTTGTTGAATGCTATAAAAAACCTTGTCATTATAATGAGAACATTGGTTTTCCTGATCTGCCGTCGTAACGCAAATAAAACTTTTTATCTATTCCGTTTGAATGTACGATCTGCTTGAAGTAGATCGCGTCCAAGTTATGATAACCCGACAGAACCAGTATCTTTGTTTACACAAGTAAAAGTAAATAACCTCGGTGGTGCTTTACCACGTACATTACAGTCCAAAATGCAGGTATTTCAATTTTCCTGACACGATAAGGGGCGCAAGAGCGTTTATTCTGGAAATTATTAACGAAGCTTAAATACTAACCACATAACACCTAGTTTTTTACTGGAGTTCTTTTACAATTTTATATTTTGACGCGGTGCAAGTATTGTTATCGATTTGTGGAACGCGACTGTATAATAATAGAATGTATCAATATGTTTATTAGTATCAGTTACCTATTATTATAAATCCAGGCAGGTGTGATTGTTTTATCTTATCTTTGTAGTGGGAATTGTCAATTTCATTTTTGTTGCAAGAATTGACTGACAGGTCACCGAAAACATTACATTGCAGTTGAGGACGTATGAACAATAGAAAAGTTGATCTATTGCATTTTTATCATGGGTATTTTGTTATAACAATACCAAAAAATGTTGAACCCCGATCACCGGAGAAGTTATTACTTTTTACGTCTTACGTATCGTAATGGAATTGTTCCAAAGGTTGTTCAACTTTTGTTGTTGGTTTGTAATTAGAAAAGGAAAATATTTCGACGACATCGTTCAAATTATTAATACTTATAAAGGAGCCGAACTTTAGCTCCACTTTATTAGACAAAGAGACAAGGTTTTAGTTTTGTAGTTGCCATTCCCCTACAGATTGATTTACGCAATAAATAGCTTGA
This sequence comes from Cyphoderus albinus, assembly GCA_021029165.1. NCBI lineage: Eukaryota > Metazoa > Arthropoda > Collembola > Entomobryomorpha > Paronellidae > Cyphoderus > Cyphoderus albinus. Next base: position 15,625 of record VYYJ01001829.1, read on the forward strand.
ATGAAATTTCACATTTTTTGCTAGCTTCGGTTTCATTTAGTTACCTTTGCACATGTTAATTTTAAGAGGAAGGCTACGGTCAAACAATCCAATGTATGGAATAAAGCCACTCTGCTGTTCACCTGCAATTCGTGCTGCTGTTGACGTAAATATTACAGCGTTCCAATGGTTCCGACTATTGATCCTGTCTGTCCTTGAACTCACTTATGAACTAATATAGCATGTGTCCATCTATTTCTGCCAAAAGAAAATATTCTCTGTATTAATACAATAGACATTAAGGTACAAACATGCAATAATACCGGACGTGGTCACCGAATATTTAACCAATATCGCTAGACGTGAGTGGATTGGTGAATTTCTTAACGTATATTTGCATTGCTTAACTGGGATCACCCGTTGGTGTATGGATATTATGACGTTACGTCAATTATTTTAGGTATTCGCCATTAAGGACATGAGAAAGAGAGGTGAAATGAAACTGAATCTGATACTTATTGTATATGTACCATAGTATTTACAAGATAAAATACGTTTTTAAATTCAGGTTTCTAAATATAAAATTGGTTGTAGTAGGAAGGAAAGAATTTTTAGTTCATGATATAAAGCAGCTTTACCTATCGCAATTTATGTTTAGGCCATCTTGATTAAACTTGAAAGTGAGCAGGGTAATAAGATACTTTTAACGTTACTTTGTACGAGTGTCTTTGTAACTGCATTTTACTGTAGGTTAACGTGCGGTAACGTGAGCAATCTAATATTATTACGCTTTATGGCCATGACTGACCACGTTCAGTAATCCTTTGCCTTTGGTACTTTGCAATGCTAATTTGTTACATCTTACATCTTTTTTTGTCATTTGATTAGTGGGAAACGTTTGAAGCACTAAATGTGAGTAGTTGTAGTATACTAATCATGCAATCAATGATGCCTTTGACAAATAAAATTTTAGTTTATCTGATGAATTTCTTGCTGTCTTTCTTCTTTTCTAAATTGAGAAATGCTAAAAACATTGGCCTTTGCACTAAAGATTAGTCTAATTTTATTTTATTTAACCGTATTGCTGTTCCGTTAATTCATTTGTACACAATTTACTCTTGTTATACGTACATACATACATTTTACTTATTAGTTATTATCAGTTCATGTTATAACTTTCGCATTACGCACAATATGAAGTAATACACTGTAGGCTACAGTCTGTAGCATAACATCTTCAATTATATGTTATGAATATTATATTATTTCTGTTCAAAGTTCAAACTTGAAACAGTAAGGAAAATCATTTTTAATTATGTTGTTGACTCTGACTCTCATCATTGTCTTACAAGTATTTAAGGCAATATATAGCTTAAATTTATATCTTATACATATAAAGTTCATGGTAGCAATTAAGCAATTTAAAGTTAGTGATTACTTCAGATGCAGGAATTTTCTACACATAATGCACACTTCACACCATTTAGTAGCTGGAGCATCCCATTTGTGAGTGTTTAAAGGGTGAAGGCCAATGTCTTCGCACATGCAAAATTCATAATCGCTCATTGAATTGAAATCCCCCTTTTTGAGACAAATATAAATGACCCTACAGTTGATTCTTCTCTACAAAATCTGTTATGTAAACATGTTAATTATATGTGAAATAGTATTTGAAAGGGAAGTTTTTCTATTAAATCATGTAGGTAAATTATGTTATAATTAATCGACTACCAGGATTCCCCTCCACTTTTAAAGCTATCACCTTGTGGAACTCTCATGGACATTTATTATACTCTGACGTTTTATTGCATTCTCCAATAATAAGAGCTGTCAATTTTGGCAAAATTCATTAAGCTATATTGCCGCATTTAATGATAATAAAGTACAAATATTACACCCCATTTCATGTTTTGTAATGATAATAAGTGTTGTACAGTTTTAAATGTACCTGACTAATGGTTCATGGTTTATTGTGTTAAGGCTGAGATTGGCTAATACATAAGAACCACCCAAGGGAAGATTCGTCACGAGAAAAATAGGAATGTATAATATGGTCATGTCCAAAACATACACAATAATAATGAAATGGTCCTAATTTATCTTATTGCTACAATATTACACTGAACATTACCGAATGCCATTACATTTTCATCTTTGTGCTAAGGCGGCTTTGAAGACGAGCTTGACAATGGGAGGGTCAGCCATCCGTATTCCAAAAACGGATTGACGATCTTTGTGATGATAATAAAATAGATAATAAAATGATGACTGATGATGGTACTTGTGGAGGTTTTTTACGTTATTAATTCGACTAACATCTATTATTCCAAGTTCCATAATTGTTTTGCAAAAAAACTCTTTTGCCATCTTTATCTAGTGCTGATCGAAAGTGCCACTTTTAGCTTCCCTCCATGACTCTTTAATTGAGATTTGCCGTGACCATTTTAAATTGTAATGATAACTGTTGTGATGATGCTATTAACTTTGTAGATAATATATAGAAATAGTCAGGAAAGGATCCGTAAGAAACAACAGTAACAAAGCAGTAGCAGTTCTGCATTTGTATTATGTATGTATTAGCATTTTGTACATCAATCGAATCCCCTGATTGAACATTTTTGTGACAAGAGGCAACTTTTCCTCTTCACTTTTCAGCACATCTCGTCTTGACGGTCATCTAACTTGACGACTTCATTGTTTGTTATTTCGGTAGAGTCGGGATTTTTAAAGTGTTTGCACTCACTCAATGTTCAAGATCTTTTGTACTTTTATGATTTAAGTATTCTGACATTCATTTTTGTCGGATGATTGCTACCTGAGAAGAAATAATCACGATCTTCCATCAAAAATGCATACAGTCATGATAATATGATGATGGTGATATTTACGAGAATCTCCATCATTGATGTGTCAGTTGTCCATAAAGAGAGTGAGTAATGGAAATTGTAAATCCACCCGTAGGTGTCAGCAAGAGTATCAGTCATTTTAAGCTGTCACAAAATAATAGCAACGTTCAATATTTAGAAAAATTCTCCTTATACGTAATTTTGTTTGAAGATTCGCCCTAAAATCCTTGGGTGGCCTTGAAGAAGTTCAGAAACAGTTTTGTAAGTGCTCAGTGCTTGCTTCAACTCTTTCAATTTTATGCTCATCAAGTAATGTCGTTTTAACTGAAGTACGTAATTTGATTTCGATTATATATCCGCTAATATATCGGTATTTCAGCTCCTATTTGCAAAGTTGAATGTATGTATATTGCATTTTACATACCTTACACTACACATAAACTACTCAATTTCAGCAACACCTAATACATAATGGATCACAATCAGTTCTAGAAAGAGAACTGATCTTAATTTTTCAACTCTTATGGAGAATTAATTACTTACCATTTTACTTTTGTTTTCTATTTTCTCAGTACTTTGACTGTGGTCCTAACAGTAAACAGTGAGTCATGAGATGAAATAAATCATTGCAAATATATATCTTACGGTTTTTTTACTACCCTCTTGCAGAAGGAATTTTGTATACTCTAACTTAGAGTCTATCGAAGTTATGCGGAATTGAGGAATTATGCTGTTCACTTCATTCGTTCTAAAATAATAAATGTTTTTTGCTACATTAATAAGGAAGTGCAAAGCTATGCATGTGGTGGAATATGTACCTGGTGAGATTAGGGCTTAAGTTTGCGAATGAGGAGAGAAGAAAAACTAAGTGCCGCTTTTTTAAGTACAGTGTTTCACAATATCATAATATATAATATCATAATGAAGTAATATATATGTAGGTAGGTAAAGTAATAGGTAAATATCGTGTTGTGTAGACCGTTCTTTTTTCAAGGTCTGGGCCATGTCCTGGTTTCAGCTTTAAATTATTGCACATTTCAAGCAGACTGAAAGAAAGGTCTCACATTCACCTTTTATCATTACCAGACGCTTGTGACACAATTCTGTTACATGCATCTCTTGTGCGTCTATCATATTAGTCCTCAGCCTTCAATTATTTAAGTAGTAACTTGTAACTTGATGTATGCTACTGGTGCTTAAGCACTTTTTCTCAATCTTCCTCTGTAAATACATTTATTTGATAAAAACGAAAAGTCATTCAAGTTTTTGTGATACTTGTTCCGCAAATTTCAAGCTTTAATTGGACGTCTCTCCCATTTTATAATACGGTAAATTCTATCCAAGAATTTATTAATTTATTGATCGTCCACTAACGTTTCATATTTCATAGTAAGATACAAAATTCAAAATTATTGTTAGCTGTTGGTTTATTGGGTTAAATTGTTGCTAATATCTAACAGAATTTTTTTAACTTGTTTGGAATTTACAATGTCTACTTTGCTGGATGTGTAATGTGTATACGCATTGTATAATGTAAACCCTCATGTGCCAAAAAAATATGTATCGAATTCCCATTTCTGTATCTAAAATCCAATTCTGTATTGGAGAATTTAGTGATGAAGATGAAGGGTAGTGCAACTTTTCAATCAACAATAGGCAATTTACACGAAAAGGTAGTGACAGGTTTATCTGCTGGGGACGTCACTCATTCTTCGCCTTCTTTATTATCTGATTCCTGATATTGACATTGACCCTTTAGGGGCGAATAAAAAGTTCCTCGCACGTAATAATAATTGGATGTGTAACGAACAGTCTTTATTGATAAATAATAGAATTTCTAATTTCTTCAAAGTCATTCGAGCTGCCTTTTAAAATGCAGTTTAGAATTCTTGATTGTACCGCGGTACAATATTGTAAGTTAATTGTTGATGTGACACTTATGAGCTAGCGTTGTGTACATGGGTATCAACCGTACATACCTTGTCGTATCCGCTCCAGTCGAGCGATATTACAAACGAAACTGGCAAGTCGTAACAATACTTCACATAATTGAGGTTGTACAGTACATGTACATTAAACCTTAAAGATTATCAAAGGTTCATGGGTACATCCGTACACGGTCGGTCCGGTACAGATATGAAGATTCAACTAAACTAACCATTTAATTGGTGAGAACGAGCCTTTTCCATTGTGCATACAGCATTGTCACAACGCTGTTTCTGCATGATGCAAATAAATATAAAATGTCGGGTCGTAGAGGAGAGTGTCATCTGAAAGTAACTAAACGAGTCGAAATATTTTACCAATTAAAACAAATGTACAATGGAAGCGATAAAACACATGGCAGCGAGGAATTATTGGAGGACTTTTTAATGGTTTAAATTGAGCAGTGGCAGAAAATTTCAGGCAATATAATCGGTGTACCCATAAATCGAATGACAGACAAAGATGACATTAATTAATGGCCAACAATGCATTTGCAAACTTTTACATGAGTCGTTGGATCGCATGATTGTAACATGCAATATGTTGTAGTTCCTATCAAACACAATCGTGTCAAACGTATGTTAGTACTTTTGACGCATTTTGTCACACTTTATCAGTTATGGTTTTGTGTTCCTTGGAGTACGAACCTAAATTACAGCAACCAACTATTGCCTATTTTCACTCGCAGCAGGTTTTGCGACTCTATTTGATTTGTTAGACTATCATTTACCAAAGGTAGAGAGAATCACATGAAGAATTTTATAGGAGCTTTGTCATTGATCTATTGCCTGCGTGAAGGGCGGTGGTTACGGTCACTATTAGTTTAATCGCATTTGTAAATACAAATGAGTGTGGAGTCTGTATTGAATGACTGTAAACGTAGATGTACATGCCTGGAAATTCTCGGGCGGGTTTAATGTCTTTTAGAACAGATATAATAACCACATTAGAAGACGTTGCGTTACAACCAAACTAAATCATCACTCCTCGGCACATGACTCTTGCTGTGGCTATTTATGGAAAAAGCAAATCAAGTTTTATGAAATACTATCTAAACCTCAACATTTTTAGTGATACAACGTCTATATCTTTTGATGGCCAAACGATAGTATTAAGTATCGTGTAACACGTGTTTAATATTTTCAATTTCGTTCGACTGATCATGGTCATGGAGTGCGCGGTTGGTGGTATCGCCAATGTCGCTATTTCGTGATTCACAAATCCTTGCTCTTGCTCATTCACTTTTCAGCTATACAATATGCTGAAAAAGTAGCGGACTCTATTATTTTTACGTTTATCACTGAGATTTTCTACGCATTTTGTTTGTGAACTGCTTAGTCCACATAGTCACCAACTACTTATAAATACTACCTACTATGTATTCAAAAGGTAACAAACATTTCAAAAGTTACTTCTGTAAGGTTTTGTTTTATAGTTACGTATTACGATGCTAACATGTAACGATGTAACTCTTTGGAATTGCACATCAAACATATTCTTAGTGAGAGTTGTTAATACTGACCTGTAAATGTGAAAAAGGTGTGGGAAGTTATAGGATGTGACATTGCAAAAATATTATATATTATAATTTGTATATTAGTTTGAAATGGTTTGATTTTGTTAAGATTTGGTCATGTCTAACAAATTAATGGAAATCGGAAATAGTATAAAAGGTCTTGTGTAATTACTCAAATTCGACTGGCATTTTTCTCTCCTACACATACTTTTAACTACTTTATGTATTTACAATGTACTGTTCAATGTGCGCAAATACAGGAAGCTAGCCTCTGCTTATTAAAAATACATACAATTGCATAAAAACTTACTTGTATGAAAAATAAAGTTACTTTAAGCACAATCTACTTTTACCAAAATTCGATATCCGCAGGCATACTCATTTAATAATACATTTCGTATTATTTTGATGGCATTCTTCAGTGGATTTTAAGTTGTTGAAAGCTTGATAAACAATGTTAAAGAAGGCTCTTGAATGGCAAGGGAAATATAATTTTTGCATTCTACAACTAGCATTAATACGCATTAAAAACTGGTTTGTCCAGTACCTGCAAAGCTATGGAAAACAAAAATTGTGAAAGAGAGCTGGAGGTTGTTTCCGTCCACCATAATTGTAGCGTTATTTGATACGAGTTTCCCCTTCTATTTAACCAACACCCGCTTAAGGACAGCTTTCTTCACTGTAGAGTGTTATACAGGAGAACATTTCTGATTTCGACAATTAGTAGAAAGTTAAGAAATCAGTAAACATAAATATGTAATATATAGTCAATGCCAATTTCTCCATTTTATAGCTCCTAATTTAAAACTAAGATTGAAAATATGAATTGTTGATTTCCATTGTTTGATTGATGCTATACAGTAAAGCAGTTTAATAGTTAATTTAATGGGTTGGCTAGATTAGGACGATCTATAGTTTTAGGTGTGTGTGTGTGACGCATGAAACATCTTTTCTAGCTTCGTTAACAAATCGTTGCGTAGGTGGGTTTTCTCGGTCCACTTCAGTTCATCAAACTTGACTGGTGTGATAAACGACTCCAACAACTTGCGAATGTATTTATATGACTTTAATAATTTGCGTATTCGATCCAAATGAAGCAGAGTTGTCGAACTGAAAAGACTTGTTTAGCCAAATAGTAAAGTATGGTGAAACTTTTCATATGTTATTTAGGTTTGGGTACGTATGAGATCCCCAGGTTTTTATTGCCTACCTAGCAAGGAAGGTCATAACCATAACCATATTTGTTACTTATAGCTTGTTTAGTAGTTTCTAGTATTTAATTACTATCAATGAGAACTAACTAATCAAAATCTTTCTTGTTTTGTTGATTACAGGTCTGTCTCTGGATACAAATTTGCCCATGTCATCAATGGGACCTCAAAGTCCTTTGGATATGAAACCTGATACGAACAGCTTGCTCTCTTCGTCGGGAGCATTCAGTCCCGGCACGGGTGCCGGACCAACGTCACCCAGGTACATTTGAAATAAAGAAAACTGTCGCGCTTCGTGTCTACTTTTAGGATGGAATTATACTCGGAAAATGAATGAAGCACTAATTATTACTCATAAACCCTTGAATGAATGAACTATATTAAACAAATGCACTGCAGCAAAATTATAATGGATTAAGGATTCTGAACAAGTAATTCGTTAGGCTGAAGTAGAAAGATTTTAACAAGTATAGTGATTTTCACTGGTGCAGATCTAGAGTTATCAACAGCGACATAATTTGCGAGTTGTGAAATGATGAATTTGATGATAGAGTCATGTTATTTCTTGCGTTGCCCACAATAATAACTCCAATCTCAAATCTTATAGCAATCCGTAGGTACAACTACCTACGTGAGACTATTTAAATTGATGTGGTATTGGCTTCCATTATCTCCACATTTTATAGCTACAGTATAGTCCTTTCGTATGACTACTTCGTGATAGTGAGATCATCTACCGTGAAGTACAAAGTCAAGGTTATTCTTAAACTTTAGACGGAGCTATAGCCGCCACATTGTAGCGAATCACGAACGATACAGAAAAAAGAGAATGCAAGCAGACAGGCAAGCGGAGGCACATTCTCAGAGGCTAATGTTCTTTTCAGCCTCAGCTTTTTCACGTAATAAATAATAGAAGGAAAATGCTCGTGTGTAATTAAGGCTTTTCAGTTCCAATGCTGAGCATCGTTGGGAAAAAGTCATTGATCTGAGTTGTCATTATTTCTTTGCTCATTGTGAAGTGACCTTGAAACTCGAAGTCACCTGTTTAAAAGCCAGAATCAAGAACTTTTCCCCTCAAAATTATGTTATTTCTGCATACTTCGGAGTCAGCACGAGCAAACTCTTGAGTCCTGACACTTTTGACGAAGTTGCAATGAAGCAGAGACGCGAAACTAAGTAACTTAACATTATGCTGATTTATTCTGCTATGCATGTCATGAGTGACACTTTTAAGGAATCATGCCAAAGCTCGCTAAAAGAGAGTTGTCAATTTCGAAATTGTTTTTCAGAACTCTTCCAATTATCAGAGAAGCTCCAAATGTTTGCATTTGTGTGTACTCCACAGCATAGGAAACACACTTTTTGAAAATAAATTACGTTCCATTTGCATTCGATGTGCAGTAATTATACTTCTACTCACATTTGGAATAGGAATATGTTTGCACTTTCAATTCAGTGAAGAAATGTCTCACACTTTTTAAGCAAATGGAAACTTGGTGATGATCAACCTTAATATGAATTCAAAAAGTAATGTAAACACTTCAAATTATCAATTCTAGAGAGGAATCAACATCTGCGTGTTTGATTTGATTAAAACTTTACTGTAAGATCATAAAGTAGAAAGTTTGGAAAACTTTCAGTAATATCAACAAATTTGGTCTTTGTAACTTGTTTCGTCAATTTATCTTCAGAGACAGGCATTATTTCGTAATCTTATAAATGACACATTCTATCCACCGCATTACAATTACAATTGAATAAAAAGATACGGCTACATATTAAATGATTTAGTTAGGTAACACAATTAATGTAATAAAATTGTTTCATCGTCATGATTCAGAGTGACCAAAGAAAAAAGCAAAGTGATTGTGAGCTGACTGAGACGATGATGACAAATGCTTTGCTTAATTTTTAACGAGAGTTAAAGAATAAAGGAAAGGTTTATTAACCGTGCAATGACTCTGTTATCAAAGTTCAGGGATTGAATGTAAGGCAATGCAAGGAAGTTGTCGTCATCGCACATTGAAGTATTTTTTGTACAGAGACTTTCTTTGAATCAGCTCCTGTCATAAATGGAAAGGTTTAGCTGCACAAGACTGTTGTAGCTAATGAATATGTGTTGTGTATGGAAAAAGATATGTTTGAAAAATGAGACATATTATTTGCATTATTATTGTCATAAAAGCATAACGTAATCTACTGGAGTTATTAATATATGCATTTCCCATCTTCGATGAGACATCAAATGGCTGCAGTGTATTATTTATATTAGCTTAAAATGTGTTTGTTGAAAGGGAACTCCATATCAGGTCATTATAGCGTTATCATCAGTATTCTTCTTAGTACTTCTTTACTTCGTCGAGTTTCTCTTAAAGGTTCAGTTTACTTTATTACAGTAATGAGTATATGCATTTTATTTTACTAATTGTGAAAGTGGTATATGAATAGGAAAAAAGCGTTTGTATGACTTTTTACAGTATTGAATTTCGAAATGCTCATTGTCTGAGAATGCGTAAATACATTCTCATTTGTGAGACGATGGATAATTATCAGTATAATAATTTTTGGTTGTGTATTTTTTCTGTCTCATTTTTTCATGCTCTGCGGTGACACTTTTCTGGATCTTCATCCTGCTTACTGGAAGTAGTTTACCACAATCTTCCTTCTCCGTTGGATCGACATTTCTGCCGTCGTCCACAAACGGAATTGGTTCTAATGGCAATTCTCTGACGCCAAACGGAACGAATGGTGCTGGAAACGGAGCAAGCTCAAATTCAAACGGCTTGTCCCCAACGAATGGAATTTATCCTCCAAATCATCCTCTGAGTGGCTCAAAACATTTATGTTGCATTTGTGGTGACCGTGCAAGCGGTAAACACTACGGGGTGTATTCCTGGCAAGTGCTCCCAATTTACTATAATTGATCTATTCTAATTATAATTAAATAAGCGCGAGTGCATGTAGTGACCAAAATCTGTTTTTTTGCATTACAGTGAAGGTTGTAAAGGATTTTTCAAAAGAACAGTTCGAAAAGATCTTTCGTATGCTTGCCGTGAGGATAAAAACTGCGTGATTGATAAGAGGCATCGAAACCGGTGTCAGTATTGTCGATACCAAAAATGTCTGGCTATGGGGATGAAGCGTGAGGCGGTGCAGGTGAATGCAAGCACTTTTCTCTTATTTTTCTCCCAATAATTCTTTTACTGGATTTTTCGTCTCTGTCAACTGACTGTCACATCACTATTATTTAAAAGAACCAGCTTCTTCCTTTTACTTAAGTCGTTAATGAGGTAATGTGATTTTACCCATAGGAGGAGAGACAAAGAACAAGAGAAAGAAGTGAAAGTGAAGTCGAATCGACGTCATCTGTACAAATGGAAATGCCACTGGAACAAATTATAGAGGCAGAGAGGCGGGTAGAACTCCGGGATCGTGCAATTATTGACACA
>VYYJ01001830.1:0-26607 GCA_021029165.1 Cyphoderus albinus
TTTGCATATTAGGCGAGGCGATCCACTTGGCCCGTGACTTTGGGTACGTCTGTGAGACAGAGTTCCCCGCGAGGCAAGTGGCCGAGTACTTGACACGGAATCACACCGCTGACCCCACCGACGCCTACAGGAGGAAAGATCTGCTTCTCGCCACAAAGTGAGTGGCACTATACTATTTTAGAACGGATAGGATGGAAATCTGAGAGAAAATTGAGCTATTCTTATATTTGTTTTTCTTCTTGTTTTTGACAAAAAAATCTCTATAGACAAGTGACAAAGGAGCTGATAGACCTTCTGAACCAAGACCGGAGTCCCCTGTGCAACACCCGCCCGCAGCTAATCCTGGACCAGTCTATCCAACGTCACCTGACCCACTTTTCGCTAATCTCGCATGGTTTCGGATCTCCAGCGATCGTGGCCGCCCTCACGGCAGTGTCCAACTACCTGGGCGAGTCCATCAAGCAACTCGACAAGGTCTACCCTTCCAACGCCAACGGCGGCAGCGGCATCATCCCTCTTGGTGACTTGCCCAACGTCAACAAGGTCGAGCATCACGGCGGATCCAAGGACAAGAATAAGTGACGATGATATTACTACTTCGCAAACCAGTAACAACATTATTAAATCATCCCCTCTTTTTGGAACACGGTCCTGCGTGCTTTTATTATCATTATCGTTACTACTATTTTTATTTTTCTGCCACTACTACTACTGGAAAAAAGGAAAAAAAATTGCGTTTTTTTATGCCATTTTTAAATAGCGGAATGATAATTAATAATTAAAAACATTAATTGATCACGACGAGAGTAATTTTTAATAAAGCAAGTTTCAGCAGCAGCAGCAGCAAGCAATTTGTAAAGAGAGAAAAAAAATCAGCAAAAGCAGCAGCAGATTTTTTTTTGTGCGTGTGTTTTTATCGTACCAATGCAAATAAATACCGATTATCGATTTACTACATATATTTAATTATAAAACAATTGTACAGATTACGTAAGTATTTTTAAGGTGTTCTCTGTCTCTGCTGCGGTCAAAATATTTACAGCGCCATCGCAGTAGTAGCAGCAACAGAAGCAGTTTTCTCTATAAAAAACTACAAGTTTTACTTTCTTCGGTGCCACAATTGTACTTAAAGAACGTTTTTATTATCATTACCTCTTAATTGTAATTAAATACGAGTTTTTTTTTGTTTGTTCCTCCCTCATGATAACAATAAGGCGCGCGCCATCATAAAATACCGCATAGTGTTTTTAACCTTTTTTTATTTGTATTATTAACTACAATGGCGTACGTCTGTCTCTGGTACTTAATAACGTGAGAGGGGGAGGATGAGAAAAACAAAAAATTTAAATTAATATTAAATCGCCAATTTTGTTGTTGTTGATGTTTTTTTTCGTTTCAAATATATGTCCCAATTTACACAAGCTTTATTATAAAATAGATCGTAATTTAAAAAACACATATATTTAATTACGTGTAATTTAAAAGAATCTTTATATGAAGAGAAACCTTTAAATTACGATCAAAATAACAGAGATGCCATGAAATAATTAATTTAAGATCGTTTTTTGTTGCAGTAATATTTAGTTTTTAGTATTTTTTGATTTGTTTTTCTCATCAGCAGTATTTTTTTCTCTCTCTTTTTTTGTTTCTTTTTTTGTTAATATTTTTTAATAATTTTTTGTTTAGTTTGTTCTCTGAGGAATTTATTATATAACTATATATTGCAAAGAAAGTATTATTATATAACAATTTTTTTTTGTTTCTTTTTTGTTAATATTTTTTAATAATTTTTTGTTTAGTTTGTTCTCTGAGGAATTTATTATATAACTATATATTGCAAAGAAAGTATTATTATATAACAATTAAAAACGTCACAGAGTCAAAATGTGAAAGACACGAGCTAGCAGGAAAGTTTTTAGAAGAAGAAGCAGCAACAAAAAAGGAAAATTTAATAAAATCTGTTTAATTACTTAATTATATATAAAATCTCTGATGAACATATTAATGATATATATATATAAAATTGAACAAATTGTAAAGAAGGATTTTTTAAAAAGAAAAAAATCTTTAATACGATCGTTTTTAGTCTGGACGATGAGCGACGATACTCGTGTTTTTGTTTGTATATATATGAAAAAGAAAATTTGTATCATTTTTTGATTTGATTTTTATCATCCCTTTTTATTATTATTATTATTATTATAATTATTTTGAACGCGAATGTTTTTTTATGTGTACCAAAAATAAATGAAGTGAACCGATTGTTAATTATCCCGCCTATTAATTAATTAATTTTTGTCACTTTTATCGTATTTGTTTTCTTCTCTGTTTTAAATTCTCCACGTGTTGTTTTTTAGAAACAAAAAGATTTATGAATTTAAACTTTATTGTGAAGTAGTAGTGTTTCGAAAGACTCTAAGGAAAAAATGACATTTTTTTAGTATCGTGTTTTGAATACAGAGGAAAAAAGAAACGTTTTTATTATTACATAAAATCGGGTTGATTAGTTTAAAGTCACACCCGTTCTTTTACAAAACCGCTATTTTTAATTTACAAGTTTAATATTTAAAACAAAAACGTGTTTTTTTTCCCTTCTTTTTGATTTTCTCTTGATTTAATTTTGTGCAAAAAGTGCAATAAAAACGGTTATTTTATATGAACAACAATAAAGTACAGATTTACTCGGTTTTAAAAGAAGAACAGAATTAAACAAGTTATTGGTTTTTTTAAAGTAAATCAGTAATTAATAATCGTGGTGTTTATATATGAGGAGAAAAAAAACGATGATATTATTATTAATTAGATATATACATATATGTTCCGACGAGTTTTTAAAATTATTATTATTATTATTATATTGAGAAAACAAAGAAAAGAGGAATTATTACAAATACAATAATTAGTCGTAAGGTTATTTAATTAATTGATTGAATTAATTAAATACATACATACTACTATTAAATATAAAATGAGGATTATTAGAAGACGATGAGGACGGTTATTATATATATATGAAAAAATTCTACTATTATTGTATGTCACAACAAACACAAACAACCAAGGAATTTTAAAAATCGTGAAGAAAAAGTAAAAATAATAAAAATGATGATGATGATGATGATATCAATAAGAATTTTTTTTTCGGTGGTGGAAGGCGGTTTTTTAATTTTTTGTGGATGCATTTAATCTTTTATAGATAATCTGGAACACACTGCATAACATGCAAATGTATTATTGCCCATTTAAAGTGAAGCGCATCAAACATTTCCAGGAAATTGAGTCCAGTGTTGAAGGAAAAATTAAGTTGCAAAAATCAAAAGCAATAATCTCCCATCCACAACAAATTGACATTTTCAGTGAAACGCATCTTTTATCAGAATACATTTCATTTTCATGTTTGACGTGTATAGTGACTCATGGGCATCAACTATTACAACGTCATAAAGTCCCTCCTTTTGCAATAATATCGCCATGATTTATTACGATTTTACAATGTGATAAACCATTTTTAAATCACCTGCATAAAACATGTTTTATAAAGTCAAACAATCACAATTCTGCTCCACTGTAAAAATAAATTCTTTTTGAAGAAGTCTTAATCTCTCACAGATCATCATCAAAGAAAAAACGCCTCAGGCAGTGAAATATGTAAAAAAAATTCTCTTCATTCAGTAGAGAAGCGCTCCGATTTTTCTTAGTATTATGTCACACAATACACGTCATTTACAAGCTGTATTATAATCTTTACCGAATGTGACATAATTCCATACTTGTTTATAAACTATGTTATAATTATAGACAAAGTTTTTATATAATAGCATAATACATATATTTGTTCGCGCATATATCCTACGATGGAATGCAAAGTTCTCAATTACAGGTCTAAATAACATAGGCAAGATACTTCCAACTTTCAAGAATTCAAAATCGGGTCCTTTTTTTGTGCGGCCTACCACACCCTTTAACCCAACCTTCTCCCATGGTGGAATTGCACACAGCGCGGTTTAACCCAACCATTCCATGTTACATCAGGCACAGGCAGCGCGGAGCTCTTTAACTTGAGTCAAGTTACGCCGTTACGCGATTGTCTTGCCCATGTTAAATGCCCAATTAACGTAAGTTCGGAAGTAGCATACCCCAACAAACAACAACAATCCGCTGGCCTATTTTACCCATGTTAACTCTCAATTAAAGGTCAAAATTCGATTTATGCAAATGTAACTATTCAGTTTCACAACTAAGTTTCACTAAGTAAGCGAAAATTAAAAGTTCCCAGCTAATGCCGGGGCTGATAACCCACCCTAGCTGGGCACTTGTACATAAGACGTTTCTTCTCTCTCTCTCTTCTCTCTCTCTGTCTCTGAATTCTGCCATAGTTGTTTGAAGTCTGTAATTACGTAAAAATAAAAATCGGTAGCAAAAAATCAAGGTTACGATAACCCCTCGTTTAAATTGCAAAACAACTGTCGGGGATATGTCTGTATCGGGGTATTGCGATTCGCAATTTGAGAATCTGTTTACAAGCAATGGTGTACACTAGAAACAACAAAGCGACTAAAATGCATAATCGTCGTGAGTGACGGTGGCAGCTAGGTAGAACAAAGAACTTGAATTCCATTGAAATTCGACTGATGATGAAAACAATCGCAATCTTTTAAGAACGGATTTTACTATCGCTGAACAAGATCTTTTTTAATATTGACTCTTATAAAAGCTACTGGACAATGAGCCATGAAGCGTCAGTCAGTAGATATTGCTTTCGGATTCCAGAGAGGCACAAGCACAATAAATCTCAATAAAAAATCTGCGATATTATGAAGAATTTAAATGTGATACTCTCTGTCGTGGTAGCAGCAGCAGCAGTGACCACTGTATCATCTCAAGGTGAGTATTTTTTTTAGAAGTCACTTTTTTATCTGACGCACCGATTCTCACCATCAATTTTGTTCAGAGTCGAAATTTTCATATGATGAATCTTTCTTACCTTACGAAGGCTATGGGTCTTCTGGAGGTGGTGGTCCTGAACCGTTAGGACCCGCCATTCCTCCTCCATCCCAAACCTACGTTCCAAGCTATGGTGGAGGCGATATTGGAGGTGCTGGACCATCCTACGGCAGTGGTGGCGCAGGTGTGATTGGATCACCCGGAACAGCTCCCGGTTATGGTGGAGGTGGTAGCTCTGGGAAATTTCCTTCTCCGGGTTACGGTGGCAGTGCGCAGCCTGTTCCTTCTTACGGAGATGGAAGCAACAAGGTTCCTGGTCCGTCATATGGAAACGGGGGTGGCAATCCCGGGTATGGTCATGGTGGTAACGGACCTGTCGCCTTTGGTAGTGGTGGTTGGAGCCGTCCAAACTCTGGCGGAGGAGGGTACGGCAATAATCAAGGGTACAACCGACCATCAGGAGGAGGGGGCTACGGAAATCCCCATCAGCATCAACAAGGAGGCTATGGAGGTGGTAAACCGATTGGAATTGGTAGCGGAGGCTACGGAAGTGTTCCACAGAAGCCGATTTCCACAGGTGGAGGCTACGGTGCCCCTCAGGTAATCCCCGTACAGCCAATTGGATATGGAACTCCAATAAAGCAGACCGGCGGCGGTGGCTATGGGGCAAGTCCTGTGAAGCCTCAGAAGATCACAAATCCGGGCTACGCAGCATCTGAAAATGTTCCAGTAGCTGTGAAGCCAGGATCTGGCTACGAGTCCATGTCCATGTACGATTCTTATAGTGCCCCACCTGTGATCCAACCTGGACAGGGAATCCCTTTCCAGCAAGTTCCAACCGGGCCCATCGGCTATGGGCGTTAAATGTTTGTAAACGTGTAATCTTTTAAATTAACAAATATTTTGTAATTTGTACTGGAAATCAAATAAAATCAAACAAACGAACCTTTTCAAGTTTTCGAATGCAATTTTAAGCGTTGTTTTTTTATTTCAATTTTTTTTGTTCTCATATATTTTTTTGAGTCTTTTGATACACAGACGTTGTAGCAGTATAAAAAATGCACGTTTTTTATAAATTAAACATTTCAAAAATCGTTAAATAATATTAATATTAACTCGATATAATTATTAAACATAGTAATATTTAATTAATTTTAACCGTAGTAGTAAGGGTGCGAAGGGTATGTATGTACAAAAAAGTCTGTATTTTTTATTATGACTTTTTAATTCTAAAATCGTATGTTTTAATAATTTAAATAATTTAATCAGCAAAGTAGCATCAATCGGTTGTATTTGTATATTATTTTTTAAAAACTCTACGAAAAAATCCCTTCTCTGACAAATGGTAAATGTCGCGTGTATAAAAAAGGTGTGAAGAATTTTTTTTTTAACTGCTACTTCAGACGGGATGTCGTTCAATTTTTAAATTATGTATGAACAGTTTTATAGACGAGATGAGGGTCACGTAAATTTAAAAAAAAACACGAGTTAAAGTTAAAAAATTAATTTAAATTTAATTAATTAATAAAAAACAATCACAGAATTTATAAGAGTCACGACACAGGTTGGACAGTGAGATGGAAGCTGAAAGTTTTGTTGACACATTTTTTAAATTTTAAAAACTGTACATATTTAGTAGAGACGAGAAAACTTATAACAATTATAATTTCATTAGTCCCTGTTTAAAACGTCAGTTTATAAACTTAATAATTAAAACACAAATTCACCAAAGAAAAATTAGACTTGCATTGACTTGTTATAAAATTGATAAGAACTTATCTTTTTAATTAGTTATAGATTAATGCTATATAGATTTAAAAATGAAAACGCCCTTTCTATTTTTAAACAGTTTTTAATAATACTTTTTTGGAGTTTTTTTTTCTTTTTCCTTATTTCGTACATGATTGATTTGATTGACCATTTAAAATTACGTCTTCGTAGGGAAATAGAACTTTTTTTTCTCAATAAAAAAAGAAACTCTTTCACAATGTATAGTAGAAAACGTTATACACGTTCGCGAGCGAGCGACTTATTTAAATTTTACGGTTTTTTCTTCTTCTGCGTGTATGTATGTGTGGCGCTTGTGTGTTCGAAAAAGGCACAAACACGAAACTCAATTATTTTTTTTACTGATGCTGCTGCTGCTGTGATGCGTAATAAAAAAACTTAATTGTTCGATTTGTATCTAGGAATCGCGTTTTTAAAAATAGTAAATAGCATACCAGGAATTTTTATTTAAAGCATAAATAACGAATTCGTTGAAAATCGCTTCGGGTTCGGTTATTGTTGATGATGGTGATCATGATGCAATAAAAAAAGCGGAAGTTTTCTTTTGTTGAGAAGCGGCGGATTATGCGTTGCGTGTGGAAAGAAACTGGGTATGTTTGGACGCTGCGGCTGCCATTGATGGCGTCTTCCAGTTTTGAGAATTAAAAACGTTCTTCTGCTGTTTTAGTAGTAATACGTATGTATGGTTTTTACTTTTCTTGGCACGATTTAAACTGTACGGTAGTAGTAAAATGGACGCGAGTTTTCTTATATTGTAGAATTATCAATCGACAAAGTATTGCATAATAAAACGGTATGGTATAGTAATACTTATAAATAGCGAAGATATAACGAGGAACTTTACGTTGTATTATTAAAATTAGTAGTATCCGGTGCATTGATTTTAAAATAAAGTTAATTAAGTTTTTGTGCATTTAAAAGTCGGTTGGCGTGAAGAGCATAATTATAGCGGGATAATCCAGCATGAGGCAAAGTGGCGCATGCGATTTTTTCGTTTTTAGAATAGTCCGACGGATTTCTTTAACTCCGTTTTCCTCCATGCTTGGAGCTGTGCAAACTGGGTCCGGGGCATCGAGAACAGGCGCTATATCGAGAGAAAGGAAATGAAAAAATTTGGTTATCGACATGTTTGGAAATATCAGAACTTCGACATATTTAAGTAAGGTCATCATAAGATTGATCGTCCCTTTACTCACCTCAAAGTCTTCATCTGACACGTAGTCCTCTAGTCTGGAGAGGTCGACCCCTTCCGGTTTCTCCATGAGCTCCTCCACGGAGTAAGTCTTTTTCGCGGTAATTTCCTCCAGCACGCTCATCAGCGGCACACGTTCGTGTTCGCTTTTTCCCTCTGCGACGTAGTAGTCGTGAGCTTCCTTCATCGCTGGGAGATGCGTGTCCCAATACGGGAATACCTGGGCAAACTCGTCGGGCTCCACGCCCGCGTAGACTAGAAATGAGGCTCGGGCGTTCTTGAAACGGGCAAAGTTCAAAGCTGTCTCCACAGAGCAGCGTCGGTATCGAGGCCAAAGGGTTGTCAGTGGGATGGCGTCTGTTAGAAAGGGGTAGATTAACAAAGAACTGTTATAAAATCTGATGTCAACAAAAGTCGTTTTAACTAGCCAATTGTCCTTCTTAAACATTTACCGTGTTGACTACTGTCTTCGTCTTCTGGAACAAACTCGCGTTTGATGACGCGTCTCCACCCCTGCCAGAGGTACAGCACTTGGTCCGGAGACAGCACCAGGAAGATGCCTAAAAAACAAACACAATCAAGTCCGGAATGAACTCGCTTTTCTCATCGACTTTTTATTTTTAAATTTTAAATTCAAGACAACTCACTTGGCTGTGACACTGATGTCCCGTAGAGGTCCTCCTGGACCAAAGGAAACGCCTCGGAAACGCTGACTCCTCGTCTGGGACTGGTAACGGGGATCGCTTCGAATCTGCCGTTGATGCTCGTGAACCGGAACATTTCTGGAACTTGGCTGCCAGCGGAAAGCAGGGCCTTCCATCTTGAAAGTGAGCTGGAACTGAACTTTTTGGAACCTCCCAAGAGACAGGACCAGAAGGCGTCTGGTTCCTGGGACTGTGTCACAACCACCACTTTCGAGACGGATGGAGACCAACTCGGGTTCTTGACCGTGCTATTGGCTCCAGTAACTGCAAACTGGAGACGAGCAAAAACTCATTGAAATCATGATAAACCCATAGAATTTTAGCATCAACAAAATTGAATAATTTTTTAGTTACCTGTTTCAACTCGCCAGATGCAGCGCTTCCACGCCACACAAAAACGACTCGATTGCCAAGATCAAAGAGGAGGAAGCAGCCGTTACTCCTGAACGAGTTGACGGAGCAAGCGACTTCCATGAAGTGAGCCTCCTCCTCGTCCGTTCCAAGGGCGACAAAGAGCTTGGCTGAATTCTTCCTTGGGGGCTCCTCGCTGTTCGCTTGAGGGTCGTGAATGAACATTTTTCCTTTGAACAGGGACAGGAACGCGGGCGGCTCGTAGTTTTGCTCAACGCGGATCTATAAGAATTTATAATCAATTTCAATTTATTTATTTTTCTTCTAATTTTATCACACACTACTTAAAGCCTCCCACTTTAACTAACCTGCGGTCCCCTGCTGCTGCTGCCAAGACTGGAAGGGCCACTACTACCGACTCTGTCGCTGTCCCTCCTCTCCTCCATGTCGTCCAGCTCGACCGTCATGAGTGCCGATGCTCCCTGCTCTGTTATCTTGGACCTCTTGCCATGCCAGAAGAAATAGGCGCAGCGGTCCCTGCCTCCCACGGTGCTGGCGTTGTGCTTCGACTGGTTGCCCTTCAGGTCCTTCCCGACGAATAAAATACTGTACTGCCACCGGATCACGTAGCTAATTGAAAAAATAATACATGCAACAAAATTAACAAAAAATGAATCATAATATTCTTTTTAGCATTAATTTTGTTTAAACGATTTGTTCAGCTTGTCTTACGTGCTCGTAGAGTTGAACTGGCCGAGTTGACTGTCCGGCAGCTCGGACTTGGAAAACTCGGAAATGGCCCATGTCTGCACTCGAGTCGTTGTGATTGTGTAGTTGCGGCGTTCCTGAAATTTGAAACAAGGCAAAATATTAAAAAATGATTCAATCGCTTCAGAATCAAAACTTTTGTCAACTGTTTAACTGTGGCAAAATTACCAACTGATCAACGACGACCCTGCCCCTTTTCACGTCGAACCCCTCCAAAATGAGCGAAAGCGTCGCAGCCTCCTCTGCGTAATTCTGACAAAGAGCAGCCGGGTCACAGGGCACAAAGTTGCTGAAACTCAGATCCACGTCTCCACTTTTATTCTTGCTCGTGTTTTTCCCCACCCGAATCCTGCCCACCTCCTCCGGCCAGTCAAAAAACTTTTCAATGAAGAGAATCGGTTCCATGTGCTGGTTCACTTTTCTCAGCCAGCACCAGCTCGGTCTCCTCACGCTCCCGTTGTTTTCTCGTTGCTGCTGGCTGCTGCCTTTGACGTCGTCAAACTCCTTGCCCATCGCCTCCATGTCGAACAGCTCTTGGGCCAATCTGTACCCGAGTCGTTTCTTGTCGACGGGCGCCTTGCTTCCCGACCACACGTACATTTCCGGGCCAAAGTCGAAAATCAGCACCTCGGTTGCCTCCAGGAGCGAGTGCTTTGGTACAGTACCCCAGAGATCCCTAAGCGGTATGAGTTTCTGATCCAGCTCGTCTCCAGTGATCACTCTCCAGACCTTGTTCCTGTTGATCACTTTGCTTTCGTAGTTCTCATCTGCCTCATCACCTAAAAGCTCCGGATCGTCCCGGATCTTACGATCTTTCCGGTTGGTTGTGCCGAGAACGTCAAAAAACGAGTCCCACTGAGACGACGACCCTCCGACCTTGGACTCTTCTTGGAGAGTAATCACGGTCGTGTGGAGGCTGCACCCAAACTCCTTTTTCTGGACAACGTGCGCCACCACGTCCAGGCTCTTGGACCTCTCCATTCGGTTCGAGTACTCGCCGACAAAGTGGTACAGTTTCGTCTGGGTGATCAGGATGAAATTGTCTCCGGAGTTGATGCTGCTCACTTCCGGTGCAGCCAGTCGGGTCTGTACAAATCGCTTCCCCTTGATTCGGATCAGAAGTGGGTACGGGTACTGCGCAGAAATTTCTTGCTGGGCACGGCGGAGTTTCACGGACGTGAAGTCCTCCTTGCTTGCAAGGCCAGCAAGAGCTTCTATCGACAAATGGGCACTAAAAACGAATAATTCCATTTCAGTAAAAAATAACTGATGCTTTCATTTTAATATGCAATTATAATTCAGTCAAAGAAAACAACTTACTGCGTGGCGGATGTGGCTGGAAAGGCAAGATAAAGAAAAATAAACAAAAGTTTTTATTGCAATTTTATAAATTTTATAATAACCTTCACTTTCATCAATTTTCTTGTCTTTTCACTCACAGTTCTCCATCTGAATCCTTCGTCGAATGTTATCGCGTTCCCTGATCTCAGGATTGACATCGACGTAGCACTGCTGCCCGGCTGTTCTCTCTGCAAGCGCCTTGATAGGGTTCCTAACATTCCGTTCCTTGTTCCTGTTCACTTTGATGTTCCGCTTATTGCCGAGCAGTTGTCGCGTCTCCTCGCCGCGGATGATGGAGTTGAACGACTCGTCCTCCACGATCACAGGAATATCCCGACTATCGGCAGATGACCCTCCTCCACCTCCGAGTTCCGATTTGTCAGATTCAAAAAACCTCGTGAACGTCTCGTTGTCGTTCTTGATCACTGGAACGGTCACATGGTTTTGGGAAGAAGCCGACTGCTGCTTCTCCTGCGCACTGTTTCCACGACCGGATTGACTTTCTTGAGCCGATGATGTCGGACCGACGCTCACTCTCGCGTACCTCATCGACTTGGACCTCTGGAACGCTGCGTTCTTTGCGGAACTGTACGAATCGTCCTGATCCTTGACACTATACGCGATCATGACGCAGTTGCCACCTCCACCGCTGCCTCCTCCACTACCGCTCCCACTTTTCACAATGCTCTCGTCCGTCTTGCTGCCTCGCATTCCCCGGAATACGTTCTTGAAGCTGGACGAGGTTGTCGACTTTTTCTTTGAATTTGATGTATTTGTCGTCGTCGTCGTATCTTCCGGACTATCGCTCATCACCTTTTTCCCTGCCCTCTCGAGCTTCCCTTGCACGGTAAAGTCTTTGGCATCCTTTTCACTGACTCGCTTTCTCCACGTTTCCTGAGAGCTCTCCAGCATTGAGAGTCGGTTTGCGAGAATCCCATTCTGACCTCTCATCTTGGCGTCCTGCTGCTGCTGCTGCTGTTGCTGTTGCTGCTGTGACTGCCTCTGATCTGGTCCAGACTCACCAGCAACAATCTCGTCTTCCGGATTTTGTCTGTAAACCCGTTTTTTCCAGCTGGATTCTCCAGATTTCTGGAGAGCTTCTATTCTCTGTGTGATCGCGTTCGACGAAGTCTTTTTTGGGGACGATGACAACGTTGCTTGTTGATTGTTGCTGCTCGAGTCAATCCCTGAGGATGGAGAAGTCTCCGATGACGAACAACTCTGCTGATGATGAGTCTCAGATTGTTGCAGTAGGGGTGGCGACGATGAACGTTCGTACACGTTCGAAAAGTCGATTTTCCCGAGCTCAATTTTTCGCTTGAAAGTAAACGTTTCGGAGTTCGCGGAGCCTCTCCTTGTGGCAGTGATACCACTCGAGTCCTCCATCGTCGGAGACCTAATAATAATAATAAAAAAAAGTAATAGTCATTGAGTAATCTCAGTAATATTATTCAGTTATTCCAAATCACAAATTAAATATAAATAATCTTACGGAGTGAGAGGTTCCGAGTCGCGTCTCCTCGTAAAGAACACTGATTTATTTGGGGTCACGTGTCTCTCCTCGTTATCGTCGTCTTCGTCGTCGTCCTCGCTCTTGTTGCTGTCCTCCTCACACCTTTTCACAGAGCAAATGTGTGGTGAACTCTTTCGGATGATGCTTGACGTCGACTCGAGTCCATTGTTTGGCGAAGTTGATGAGGAACCCCACAGAGCGCTTTCGTCAAAGCTCTTGCACGGTTTCTTCAGGCACGGCTTGATCGGGTGATGGTGAGAGGAGCTGACGCCACTGCTGCTACTTCCGGTGCCGCCACTCGTCAGGTCCGTGCTACACACTAGGATCGGGATCGACTCGGAGCTTATCGGAGGCGTCGTGTGCTGCTGCTTGTTCTTTAGTATGGGACGAGGAGGTGGCGGCGTGATGCTCGTTGAATTGTAGTCCGAGTCGCTAATCTCTTCTGAGCTAGACTTTTTCTTCAATATGGGCTTCGGGTCTGGTTCCTGGAGACTCTCCCTAGAGGAACAGTAACTGGACGCTGTCGACCGGAGAGAAGAGGTGGTGGACACGTCCGGCTGCGAGGAGGACGTCGACGACTTCCGTTTCAGGATCGAACGGTGTTGAGGAGGAGTTGGAGACGTGGAGTAATCACCACTGCCACCGCCACCACCACCACTGCTTCCACAGTCAATAAACTCGTAGTAGTCGTCGGAGAATCGGGTCTGGTGCACAGTGTGGATATTGCTCCCTAAACTGGACCTTCGCAGGGCTGGCTGTTTCAAAATGGACTTGAACTCTGAGTCAGAGTGAGTCGCCGAGTTGGTCGAGCTACTGCCGTCGTCAACGCTCAGGCTAGAGCACGAGTGCTTCAAGATTCCTTGCCGGTGATGATGATGATGGCGGTGATGAGGAAAGTCTTCGGAAGATTCAGAGTTGTTGTAATTGTAGTAGTGCGCTGCCTCGGCAGAGTTCCGTCTTCGGCTGTATCCACCTTGTGCTCCACCGCTACTACTTCCGGAGTAACTTCTCGATCTCCGTCGGTAGGGCTCAGTCTTGGTTGTAGCGTCCCCACGTGACCGGCCGTCTTCGTCGTCGTCACACGCGAATGAGACAGACGTGCTGGTCGTGGTAGTGGATGTGGTCACGACTGACGATGCGAATCCACTGACCTCGTCAGCCGCTGAAGTCGAGCTGTCACGTTTCTTGAGAATCGATGAGGGGCGCCTTCTGGTAGTGACAGAGGACGTAGTAGTAGTAGCAGTAGTCTGCTGAGTTTGAGTAGAGTTTGGTGCCGGCGGATGAGGAGGCGGTGACGAGGAGCTGCTCGCTGATGCCGCCGAGTCCTCCGTGATAATGACGATCGGGTCAAGCACGAGAATGTCAGGGATCGAAGGTCGCTTCTTCGCGGTTTGGTTGTTATGCTGCTGGTTGTGGTCCACTACCTGACCTTCCGGGATCGTTATCCTATTGTTATCTATCGAACTGGAGGTGCTCCGGGCTGAAGGTAGAAGTAGCTCCTCTTCCTCCGTCGGAGGGGTACAGTTACTCGGGGGATTGTTACAACTTGACGAAGGAGAGGAGGTAGCCGAGTTATTGTCCTCCTCTTCCGGTGTCGTCGGTGCTGAACAAGAAGACTGCTGCTGCTGCTGATGAGGTGGTGGGGAGTGGAGAAATAACGATGATGAGGATGATGGCGGTGATGATCGTTGTTGGGGCTTTTGTTGGTCCGAGGCTGTAAAAATTTCAAAAAAGAAAAATCCCGATTTGTGATTGAAAAGTTTTTTAAAACAAAATATTTAAAAAAAATCGGAATTGTTTCCTGAATTTCTTTACAAAAAGGTTGTGTTGGTGCTCATAAAGTCTATAGAAAAAAACGTACGTATGTATTTTAATAACGCGTGAGAGTTTTTTTCTCTCTTCACGTACTTCAACACGATTGTTTGAATGATTTTAATTGTAGAATTTTACACCTTGTTCACAAGTGAGGTGTGTACGTATTTAGTACTTAAATGTAACAAAAGCTCGCTCGTAAATGTTTTTAAAAAAAAACGTTACACACACAGAACAATGAGAAACGTCTGATTTAAAGCGCAGGCCACAGTGCCACAGTCTTCCTGCCTCTCTCTCTCTCCATAAACCTACACAAACTACGAACCAGCAGCACCTTCACTCAAAGTCAAATGAAACAAAGTTTTTGGCGAAATAAATGAACAAAAAAAGCGCAGATTTATCGAGATGATGATGCTACTATATGCTACATATACACACTTTCCTGCAGCGATCAGCGATTTAATTATCACCAATCACACTAACAATAACAACCACATTAACTCGCATCGATCTCCTTTCTCACTACTCGCATAGAGTTCGTACATATACAAGTACTAAAAACATTAAATATCGTTATTTATCAAACAATATTTTAATTGACTCTAACTCTAATAATAATAATAACTGCTTGCTGCCATTGCTGCTGCTCAATTTGTTTCTTCTGCTGCGCGTACGAGGAATTGTGTGATTGTGAATAATGATGATGACGACGATTTTATGACGATACGATTATTATGATGATAGAAAAGACCTTGTGATGATGATGATTGGTGGTAAATCCCGGTGGTGATGAGATGAATCTATCTCAATAATCACAAAACTCGATCTGCTGAACAAAAGCGTTTTTTTTACTTACTCTGCAGTCAGTATGTTCTCGCCAGACGTACGTACGCTGTCAGCGTTTTTTTTTTCACGATTGAACAGTGAAAAATTTGGTTAAATTTTAAAGCGACTGAGACTTATTGCAGCGTCGGATGGTGAGCTGTAATTTACAACTTGTAATAAAACTTATTTAAACTAACGTGTGTGTTTGTGTACGGCTACGACGGCGATATGGCCCTGTCAATTTTAATAGCAGTATTAGTAACAGAAAAAAATTTGCGTACTACAGGAACAGTGAATGGTGATTGTTGGTGTGAGTGGGTGGAGGAGACTCTCTCAAATAGCTATTGTACGTTACTTACAAGTTGTAAGTTGCAACTCCAATTCCACGGTTAAATTTTTATTGGGAAGTTAAAAACTTTTTTTCTTCTATGCAATTATTGCCCCTTCCTGTACTGTTTAGCCCCTCTCTCTGGTGTAGGCTGTGATGGCGTAACGAAACAGTTTTAATTCTTCTATATTTTTTTATGTATTTATTTAAACACATACGATATTATGTTATACTGACTGAGACTGAGACGCTGACTGACTGACTGAAGGTAAATTTTTTTATGTAAAAAATGCTATAAAAATCTCTTTAAACTTAACTAAAAATGCATGCAAAAATAGTACAGACGCAAAGTCACAGAGTACGGTAGATTTTTATATATACTATATTTCTTGCACACTACAAGAGAAGAGAAAACTCGTCAAGCGTGGATCAATCTCTGCAGTAGTATGTAGCAGCTTAGATTCATGATAGTTAAAATGTGGTGGTTGTTCTTTTAAAAATCATAATAATAATGCAATATATAGTATCTGCACTTGCACATAAATTACATTTTAAAAATTGAAGTTTTATGCTGCTGCTGTTGCATTGTATTTTTAAAGTAAACTCGCTGTTGAGTTGCAATTTTGGAATATAATAAAGTTTTAGGCTTTAGGTAGACAGGACATAGAGAGACAGGATATCGGTGCAGCAGAGGCAGTAGTTGTAAAATAGTGCAACAATGAAAATGCAACAATCAGTGTAAAACACATTTTTCCTGTTTCTGATATGATTTTGCTGGCGCATGAGAGAATCTGTCTGACTTATTTTTAAATTTACTACCGTAAAACTTCTTTTCGAGGGAGGTAAAGGCAAAAATTACATTTTCAAATCATTTGCAATTTTGCATCGTTATAAAATTGCATTAAAAATCAAGCATTATTGTGACACCTTGGCCGTTTTGCATTTAGGTGATTTAAGCTAGGCTATAATAATATTTCAAACTCTTAGATATTCCCTTCCAGAGGATAAATTATTAGGGTTGGCTTGATTTTACGAGTTCTACGCTATGCACTTTTCTGGTTGTTACAAGTCGTTGCATTACAATTTTTTTTAAAACTTATTAATAAATGCTGCGGTATGCGCAGAGGTGTGTGTGTGCGTTCACTCATACAGAGATCAGACGCTAACTGTGAGCAAAGCATACAATGGCAGTAAAAAAAATCTTTTATTAATATAAAGGCGGATATAGAGTCAGAGTTTTAAAGGTTTAATATATGCCATGTTTGTATTACATGGAGATCGTGTTCGAAAACTCTTCTGTGCTTCGTTTCATTAAAAAACGTGGGTTTCAGAAAGTCAGACTTTATGAGCTCGAGACTGCGTGACATTATGTTTTATTGGACAGGTGAGTTTTTTTTTTCTACGGATTTTTATAGTATTTTTTCTCGGGATTTTTTTATTTCTTCAAATTTCATAGTTTATGAACATGGGACGAGAAAAAAACAAATTTCGACTCTGTCTGTCGCTTGAAGAGATCGAGGTCTTATTCTGCAGCAGCAGCAGCAGCGTTGAAAGTGAAGGAAAATTAACCAAGAAACATTTTTACCGCTAAGCAGGAGTTAATTATTTTTTTATAAAAAACGGTATAAATAAAATAATTTTGTTACAGAGGGTCTCACACGCATCGGTCCATATGAATGCTCATATTATTCATGTTTTATAACAAAAAAATATCTTTCATTTAAAATTGTAACGTCTCTTCTTCACAGAAGTTAGTAGTAGTAAATTTTGAAACGTTCAAAGGATTTGTTCAAAGAACTACATACTCAAAAACTCAAAAACCAAAGATGATGATTTACGAAAGAAAATAAATTAGGTACGAATTAAACCAAGAAAAATAACGCGCTCTCTCATATGCGTGTATGTAGAAGAAGACGAAATAAGAATAATCGAGGGACCCGAACGAACGAAAACCCTTTATTAGTATCACTTTACAAGCGGAAAGAAAGAGAGAGAGAAAAAAAAATGGTCGATCGAGTTATTAAAAGAATTTGTGCTTTACAACTCGCTCGTATGAATAAAACATCTCTCTCTAAACTAAGGGTATTTGATTTTAAGCACATTTCTCCTGTGTGAATAAGATTCGTGTGGTATATTAAATTTGTATAGTGGGCTCTCATCTTCTTATGGTGAATTGATTTTATTTATAAAATTATTTATAAAACGCTTTCGTTTTTCTCTCTTCGAATAAACTACGATTTATTGTTATTATTATTTAAATGCTCATCATCATCAATAAAGTATCGAGTGGTGGTAGAAAAGTATTTAAAAGAATAAGAAGAAAAAGCAAAGAAGAAGATAACGATTACACGGAGCTCGAGTTTTTAAATTGTGGGGTGATTGAAACGGGCCATTTCTTTCATTCAACCAAAAAAAAATCAAATTAAATGAAGAAGATATTGTACTTGGTGTGGCGTGTATAATAATAATGATAACGCGAATTATTATTATTACGATTAGCAATTAAAAAACGCATTATTTCGTTCATTCTGAATATTTTTCTTCTTCTTCTTTACCACCCTATCATCATCATCATCATCATCAAAATCAAATCAAATCTGATTTTTATTGCTATAAAGTGAAAGATTGTAATTTTCTTGGACTGCTGCTTGTGGAGCTTTTAGCCGAGTGTGAGACGTGTGCAGGAGAAAAAAATCTCGTTTTTTTTTCTTGCTTCTGATTTGCAATTAAATGGTTTGTATTAATTGAGAGTGATGGTTTTTGTATTAGGTAGCAGCTTTTTGACTGGTATGTCTGTACAAACTTGTTATTTTTAAATTTTTTTTCTGGCTTCTTGTAAAATCATCTTGTTAACTAGTAAAAATTTAATTTGAGTGATTGTTCATTTTATTACGATTTAATTAATATTATTTTAACAGCGATATGTGTATCAAAGCAGAGTGTCTGTATGTGTCGGGGTGATTATAAAGAGAGGGGATGTTTTTTTATCGCTAATGTATGCGGATAATAAATATGATATGATGATTATTGAACTTGATTGATAAAATGTGATCGATTTTTAGCACTCATTTTAATATTCTCTTTTTTTAGTTGCTCTAATTTTTTTTCTCTTTCTAAAAGTATTGCTGCAGAAGAAGATGAGAGGAGAAAACTCGCCGACAGATTCATGCGCATGGGCTTTGACTTTCCGTACTATTCCACACGGCACACGGCATCGGCATAATATTTTATCATCGCAATCGCGTGGAAAAAATGCAAGCTCACGGAATGAAATGTATAATAATTTTAAATAAATCGTCTGACTGACACTTACGTTTATTGTGATGCTCATCGTTATTCAGGAGAAAGATGCCCATCTTGGATCGAACTAATGATGAAGATGATGATGACGGTGGAAGCGGTGGAGGTGGTGACGACGGAGATTTGCTTTCCAACGAGTCTGCTGATCGCTGCTGACTGCTGGTCCACTCGAGTTTCAGGTTGCTCCTCGTACGCTTGCCTGCTCCAATTGAAGGACTGCTACTGCTGCTGCTACTACTGCCGCAACAATTATCGGCGGTGGCGCCGACATTATTGTCATTATTTTTGCACGATTCCTGGAATTTGAGAAGGGTGTTTCGAACAGACGGGATTACACTGCTCCCAGCACTTCCACTGCGGGCTAGTGAAGTGATAGAAGAAGACCCGCCACCACCGGCACTTATTTTCTCAGAAAATGAACCTGTTCTTTCACTCACTACGTTTGGAACACTGCCCCGGCTACTTCGAGGCTTCGGTTGTGGGGGAGTTGACGATAATGTTGGGTCTACTGACGAGTTAGTGTGGTGGTCCACTGATGGTGGTAACTCGGTGGTACCGGATGATTCTTCAGTTGATGATGATGGTCCAGTAGTGGGGGTCGTCGCTCCCCTGGAAAAGAACTCGAAGGCGTTTAGGAAACTGTTGCGGTCCGTCAGTGGTTTCGTTGGTGTGGCGGCACTACTGCTGCTATTGCTGGCGCTATTGTTATAACTTCCTAAGGACTCGCCACCCACCACGAATGACTTGACATTGTCCGTTGGATTTTCGATTCCTGTTGAGTTGGTCGTCGTTGTTGCCGCCCGTTTGGTCCTGCTGATCACCACTGAGTTTTCCAAGTCACTAAATTGGTGATTATTATCAGATTTTGTTGTTGTTGAGGATGGCGGCGGCGGTGGTGGCGACTCATCATTGATTCCATTATTCGTGTTGTGCTCGCCAAACTGCTGCTCGAGAATCCACCTCTCGGCAGTCTCCTTGTGGAACCTTCGACGTCTCTCTTTAATTTCGTCGATTCGGAGCCTCCGGCTGAGCAGAGTGGCGGCGTCCGTTGAGGATGACGACGAAGGTGGTGGCGGGGTTGGCGATGAGGTGGTTTCGGATGACATCATGGGAAATATTTTTGGCGTTCAGGTTTTTGGTGGTTTCCGTTTTATTTTAAAAATTGATATGTGATTGGCTGATTGTGTGGTGTGGGTGAGAACAGGGTGTGTATAGTAGTTGATTTAAAGGTACTTATCGGAGAAGCACTAGTTTTTTATATATAAAAATTATATTTTTACTGGTTGGTAACTAACTATCGTAACAGTCAACAATTGTCTGTTCTCCGAAGGTACGGTGGTGATGATGGCGGCGTCGTCGGCGTCGGCGGCGCTTCATGAGGAATATTTTCGTTTATTTTTAAAAATCAGTGAAATTTTCTCTTATTTTCTCTCACTCGCTGAATAGTGGTGGTGAATCATGATGGCAGTCGAGGGTTATCTGAAGATACCATGTCGTCGAAAAGAAAAATGGAGAGACGCTCATTCATCGGTGGCGCGGCGGTGATTATATAACTGACGCGTGGTCCTCTTGATGCTGGGGAAAAAAGTGTGTGGATGATGGCGAATCTCCTCTCTCATCCTTCGTATCCTAATAAGGAAAAACAAAAATGATGAATACACGCTAGGAAATGCACAATTCTATATTATCCAGACCACCAGAAATGTCTCATGTCTCTGCCTTCTGCCATTTACACCATACTGGGAAAGTGGGAAATGAAAAAAAAAACACACTCTATCAAAAATCATAAAAGAAAGTTTTTCCGTGTAAGAATGAATAAAAAAAGATTCTATTAATAGAAACGTGTACAACTTGTCAAATAACTACGACTGAAACGAGAGAGAAACTTCTACAATTTTTTTTCACCCGAGTTTTCCTATATTTCTGCTGACGTTTCCTTCTTTCTTTCTTTTTTTTTGAGTGGTT
Source organism: Cyphoderus albinus (assembly GCA_021029165.1). Classification (NCBI taxonomy): domain Eukaryota; kingdom Metazoa; phylum Arthropoda; class Collembola; order Entomobryomorpha; family Paronellidae; genus Cyphoderus; species Cyphoderus albinus. Next base: position 20,832 of record VYYJ01001830.1, read on the forward strand.
CAACTTTGTTTCATCAGAGCAATTCCAGATTCCAGTATTGGAGATTATAGAGAACAAAAAAGTTTATTTCTGGAATATGATTTTTTTTCCTTCTCTCTTATTCCATATTACTACATAAACTTGATTGGCTGTCTGCTGTGGTTAGTGTAAATGTCAAATGATTTTGTCCTGACACTATGAATCGGATCGGTATTTTGAACCGTGGAGAGATTTTTGACATTTCGTTTGACTGAATAATAATGGAAGGGCTCCATTTTTATATGGAACTAAAATGTGTTTTTTTAAAGAATGTCTTTGACTTTTGCTTTAAAACTAAATATTCATTTTGCTTCCTATATTATCTACTTATTTATATAGGAAACTGTACCACAAATTAACATTTTCTCTCTGATACTTTTTGCTTGATGCAATGATTTTTACAGATAAAGCTACACAATTACTGGAGCTGAAAAAATGACGTTTCTTGTTTATATAGATTTTTGTGGTTACTTTATAATTTGTGGTTTAAAAAATACATAATCAAAATACTCAAAGTCAAAATACAAAAGTAAAAAGCAGTTAAAAAATTAGCTTTTTAATAAATTGACACTCGTATGTGTTTCACTTCCGTTTCTTCTCATGCTTGTTACACCAACTCTGTCTGAATTAAAGTAAAGGTTTAAATGTTTATACCAATACAGAATAAAAACGCTTCGTTATAATAATAATCACTATTTATTAATACCGATTAGTCCATTAGTGGAACCTTTTTCGATTATTGTTAAAATCTAAACTCTCTATAAAAACATTAAATGCTGCTCCAGTTTGCCCATATAGAAGAACACAAAACGCAAACACATTTTTATCTGCTTTTTTAATACAAACAAACCTTAATAAAAAAAGCCTGTCCAGTAATAAAGTCAGTGGTTGGTTAAAGCTGCACTCATGCAGAGTACTGACTTCGTTTTAACCAAAAGCTTATTCGTTATCGTTAAATTATTATTATTGAAATATTGACACAACTGCGGTCTGTCGTTTGTCTATGTGTGTGCAAAGTGCAAATTGACTTCTTGTATTTTTATTGCAAAAATAATAATAAAAAAAGCAACGAACAAACTCGTACAAATATGGAACATTTGTGTGAATAAATATGTGTAAACAAGAGGACAGAACAAATTTTTAGTATTTTTTTTATAACAGACACGACATAGGATATAAAAAGATTGACATTTTTGGACAAAACTATCGTTGATAATATCGATTTTTGGGTACACACACATCTTATAAAAAGAAGACAAATCTTTTCGCGATTGATTTCTGACGATACACTTCTTTTGGACGAATATTATAAACCAAAACATTTTTGGTCACGTTTATAAAGTGACTTAATTATTGGTTGTATAGCTAAAACAATTTTTTCTTTTTCTTTTACCTCTTTTGTCCTCCCCGTCGTCGTCAGTCTCTCTGTCCATTCATGTAACGATTGAGAAGTCTCTTCTAATAATTGTTTTTGGAGCTCATGACTCATGACAGTGTTTTCATATTGATAACTTTTATTTTAGAAATATTGTACTGACACGACACGACACACGCACTTCTCTTCATTCAACATTTGATCTGTATGATGACTAAAATTGGTTATACTTTTTATTGCGAGAGACAAAAAATTGACGTTAATAATAAATTATTTTATGAACTAGTTAAAAATACTATTTGGTTTAAAAATAATAAATAAAAATGAATAATTTATTTAAAAAATCACACGCATTATTATTGCACTACTTATTTACTACAATAGTATCAGTAAAAACAGGCGACGTGCATGATCACACACACCACCACCACCAGGAAGTCTTTTAAAACTCACAACGATGACGAGACTCATTGCCTACACAAACAACAATGGTCAAGAAGAGAGACAAAATGGTCATCGCCATATTATCATGATATTTTTTAACAAAATTGTTTTGTTAGTTTTGACCAAGTTTAGTTATAAGCTGTATAGAGTTTAAAAGGCAAAAACTCTTTTTGCTTGTCCGTCGTCGTCGGTCAAAAAAAAAACGATATTAAAATATTTTGTGTAGCAGACAGACAGCAAGAGAATAATAATCATATTATTCTACTTATATTTTGTTTCTGTAGAGTAGTGGACACATTTTTTAAAAAACATGATGATCTTGAATTGAAGACAGAGCTAGAGCAGAAAAAAAATGAATGGGACGAAATTGTATATAGATACGTGAACGTGTTTTGTATTGTATGTGTGGCATTTTATCATGTAATGTCGTTTCTTCATATATAAAAAAGAGTCAAAACTTGTACATGAGGATAAGAGAAGAGAAAGGGATAAGAAGACAGGAGAGAGAACTAGAGAAGAACACGGAGATTTTTACACGAGACTACGACACTTTTGAATGTAAAAACTCTCCTCCTCATGTTTGTGAGTAAGTACAGAAAAGGGAACCGACGACCGACCACGGACCAACAACAACCGACCATACTAGTCGAGTGTTATTAAAATCCTTATTTCATATCCCAAAAATGTACACACACAACACGTCACGGTCATATATGAAGAGACGCTTATTATTTTGCCTGATGAGAGAGACGATGAGCTCTCGTTCGTTATTCGTTCAGTCTCCTCGTGTGTGTGGATAAGAGAAAAAGGGGTTTGTCTTCTTCTTATGGATAATGATGATAAAAACGCGAGTACTTTTCCATCTGATATTAATATCGGTTTCCTTTTTGACTGATCCTACTTAATTTTTTTTGGCATTGTCGCTGCTATAAAAATGTCGCACTTTTTTTACATGAACAAAAAAAAATTGTTCTTCATTCAATAATCAGTAAAAAAAACTAATGCCCAGGTTTTTTATGACTGACACACAAATCATTTAATTTACGTACATTATGGAGCGCCATACTTTTGCAATTGTTATAAATGAGGGCGGCGGTGTAGTAAAAAAGAATCTTTGTGCAGGTTCAAGTCACGGCTTCGGAGGGTTTTAATATGTAAAATGTCACAATTTATATATATTCACGTTATTATTCTTGATCAATTTTCTATAAGAGAGGGGCAGCGCGCAGCGGCATCTTATTTGCTTCATTCAGCGGCGCTTCATTTGGTTTTCTGCATTTATTTTGAAGAGCGTCTTCGTCTTTATGAAAAACAAATCCATTCAACAAAAGTCGTGTTTCTTCTCTCAGTAGTGCAGGGTCTCTTGCAGGTTCTCGCGATAAAACGTTTTCTAGGACAGCGAACAAATGAGGTTTCAAAGGTCTTGTACTAAACTAAACTAACGGATTTTCACTCGCTTGCATCATCATTAAGCAGCACAAAAGAACAAGAAGAGGGCGGATTTGATCGTATACTACTATAGTTTATCGAAAATTACAAAAAAAGAGTGTCCTTTTAAAATTGTATACACACCCGTTCATTCTGTTTTGCAATGATTTGTTTTTTTTTAAAAACTGGTTATTCTTTTTTTAAAGCGTTTCAATCTGGTTTTTGAATGGAATGGTCTAGTCTAGTATCACCAAATAACGAGGACCGATGAATGATTGGTGGTAGTATTTATCAAAAGAATGAATAAGAAGTTTTTTTTTTGCAACGGTTACTACGGTACGTGAATGAATGGGTAGACAACTAAAACAAAGTCAACGCGATAACGAACATGCGTGTTTTTTGTGTGATGGTGGCCCTTCACTTTTTGTGTGTGTGTAGTCTCTTAATCATGTATTCTCAGTCATTCATGATTTAATATGTGATAAAATCAAAGTCGAGTTTTAAGTTTTAGTTACTTGTTTTCGATGTCTGTGTGGGATGGGAATTTTTCTTTGTAAATATAAGGGAGGTTTTTAGTAGAACTTGAGAAAAGTTTACATTATTTATAAAAGCTTTGTTTGCTTTGTTGCTGCTGCTGTTGCAGGCAGAGGTTATATATATACGGGGTTATAAGTTATAACTTTACACGATTACAACAGCCATTTAGTAAAATCTTTTGTATCGTGGTTTTATAAATAGTATTTTGCACAATACTACTACACACGCGTTTCGATCTCATCATCATCATGAGAATTAAATGGGGATGGGGACACAGAAAATAAGGAGAGAGAGAGAGAGAAGAAATTAAGAAGGAACGTTTAAATATAAAAATATCGAGGAGGTGGATGTGGATGGATGGATGGAGGTGAGTGACTATTTACTAATTGAGAATATTATAATGTGCTGCTGTAGCCCCTGTAGCGGAGGAGTTTTATTTTTCCTGAGAGGGGTTTACAATTTTTTAAAAACGTCAGTCTTTATATAATGAGTCGAGTTTATATTTTGCTGCAGGGACTACTACTCTTGTTACATAGTTCTTGACCTGGCTGATTGTTTAAGTTTCTTAGGTGTTTGAGTTCTTGATATTTACATATATGGTCTTAACATGATGATGAAATAGAGGTGCGTAAAAAGTAGATTAGAATGAGTTGCAGTTGTGTTGTGGTGATGGATGGATGGATGAGAGGTGATGATTGGTAGTGGGTGACGATTGTGAAAAACTGAAGAGGAATGGGTAGGGATGTTTACACAATAATAATAATAATAATATTTAAAAAGGATTTTAACGAATGAATGACTTTAAGTCTTATGTGCTTTTGCTCCTGTTTCTTTTTGAGTTGGTCGTTGTTGATTTGAATGAATTAGACAGAGCGAGAGATGTTGAAAACGGTTTAAAAAAGTATTATTATTGACTCTTGTTCTGAGACTGTTCAGTTCTTGCTTTTAAACGTAACACTTTGTTCGTCTGTAAAAAAGCCTTATATGTATGAATGAGTTTTCGAACAGATTGATGTACTCGTTAAAAGTTTTTTTATGTATGAGTAAAAAAATGTTTCTTATTGCATGACAAATGAATTGAAAAAATCTTTCTCCTCTGAAGTGGTCATTCATTTCATGAATGGATTTCTTTTCTTGTTTTTTGAAACTATGAACCACATCGTCCACATCAGGTTTTATGTAAGTTTTGGGCTAGTAAATCAGCGCTTTTAAAAGGCGATGAACAACCATTAAGTTCAAGAACAAGTTCCGGTTGTTGGTTAGATTAAGTGATGATGGGCGAAGATTGTGTGGACAAATACTCAGAATCAACTGAATATAGTAACGTGGGATTTGGGTGTGTATTTACACGATCGGGTGTCTCTTTTCGTTTGTGAGGTTGGGTGGTGTTATAAAAATGCTTTTTTAACCGAAATTTCATGTCAGATATTAAAAATATGATGGTGCCATGTAATTACAATATGCCATTCATAATTATACTCTGATGGTGTGTGGTGAAAACAAGGGTATGCAGGGTGTTTGGTGAGGTTGTTGCATAAAACTTTGGATTACGGGGTAATCTCACCAAACACCCTGTATAAAGCCGCTTATTAATTGAAATATATTTCCATCATCAAAAGAATCCGAAAATGTCAAATACGGTAACTCTAACTAAATAATATAAACCAACAAAGTCAGAATTTTTAGATATTAATTACGCAAATTGCTCATGTAGGCATAAGAATTTTGAACTGGTAATATGCACTAATGATGAATCATCATTGATGATGGTCAAAACCCGTCAAAAACGGAGGGGTAGAAGACTGCTTCTTTAAATGACATGAATTTTTATAACTTTATGACTTAACAACATAATTGGGCTGCTCATTCACATGCAAGTATTTCTATATTTCCTTAAAAATCGGTAAACAAGTAAACCGTTTTACTTTTTTACCGATCGGTAAAGCGAGCCAGTAAAGCTGCCATGCCAAATAC